>MU750027.1:102203-143233 GCA_026770625.1 Nicotiana glauca | reverse complement strand
ATATATATATATATATATATATATATATATATATATATATATATATATATATATATATAATCCTCACCATTAGGTCCTCAACGTCTCTCAGTCAATAACCTCACAACCACTTGGTCATATAAATGGAAATAAGGGAACTCAACCCCAACCGTTTTCATCTAATAAGAACTAGAGTGATAAAACAGGATTTAAACAACAAACAGCTAAAACATTACTGAGGATATGCTTTCAGGACAAATAGAGTGAAATAAAATTGCAAAAATACCCCTAAGGGTCTAAACAGGTCGGCACAAGGCCCCTAAACATGGCATACAACCCAAAATATAGTATAATTCTCTAAAATACGGGATATCATAAGATTGTAAATCAAAATACGCAGCTTAATAGTCGCTACGTGACGGACCAAGTCACAATCGCTACCGATATACGCCACACACTCATTACCTAGCATGTGTGTCACCTCATTTATCAAAACAATATGAAATACCAGGGTTTCACGCCCTCAGATCCGGATTTACAATGGTTAATTACCTCAAACCAAATGAAATACTACTCCACAATGCCCTTGCCTCTCGCCTCAACCTCAACTCACATCGAATCTGTCCATAATCAGAATTTTAACATCAATATATGTTAAGGGAACGAAGCCCATAAGAAAATAATCAAATTATACAAAAAATCCCAAAATTGGTCCAACCCAACATCCGGAGCCATGTCTTGATATTTGATATTGGATCGAGTATTAGGTCGATGAATATTATGTCCAAGATGTTTATTTGATTCCCTCTTCAATATCCCTCAAGACGCTCCAAAACCGAGTCAAATATGGTGAACCATGGCAAAAAATTGCGAAAATGGCCTTTTAAACATTTTGCCTAGAAATTTGAAATCCTTTTTCGAGGTCAAGCCTCGCATTCGCAAACCACAAAAATACTGTTGACCAAAATATCTTATGCGAACGCGGATGACCCCCTCGCGAACGCCATGCCTTTGCAGATCAAACCTTTATGAATGAGGCTACTCATATGCAAACGCAAAGCACATAGCTCCTGACCCTTATCGAATGCGGGAAACCCATCCCGAATGCAAAGGCCAAACATCCTGCCTCACATCTAAACCTTTTGCGAACGCGAGGCCCAATTCCTGCAACCCAACAATAGATTTTTCTACAACTTTTTCCAACCTTAATTGACCCGTTCAGCCACCTGAAACTCACCCGACGACATCGGAACCTCAACCAAACATGCCAACATATCATTCAAACTTGTTCCAACCTTCGGAATGCTCAAAACAACATCAAAACACCAAATTAACATCGGATTCAACCCTAAGAATCCCAAAATTTTCCGAATTCCACTTTCGATCAAAAATTCTACCAAACCTCGTCCGAATGACCTGAATTTTGCAAACATGTCACAAATGACACGAAAAACTTACTCCAACTTCCAGAATCCCATTCCGACCCCTATATAAAAATCTCACCTATCAACCGGAAAACACCAAAATTTCATTATCACCAATTCAAGCCTAAATCTACTTCGTACCTCCAAAACATATTCCGATCACGCTCCTAAGTCCTAAATAACCTCTCGAAGCTACCCGAATGATTCATTCGAGCCCTTTTTCACATAATTCAACATCTGGTTGACCTTTTCAACTTAAGCTTACTCAAAAGAGACTAAGTATCTCAAAGCTTACCAAAACCTCTCCGAACCCGAACCAACTAACCCAGTAACACATAATATAGCATAACAAGACAATAAGAACAAGAAATGGGGGTAAATGGAGTGGTAACTCATGAAACGATCGGGCGGGTCGTTATAGTGGAAGATAGTGATTATGTGATAATATATCTGTATATTGATGGCATGCTTATATTTGTTACAAGTTTAAATATTATGCAAAGTACTAAATGATTTATTTCTACTAATTTTGATAGGAAAGATCCGGGTAAAATAAATATAATATTAGGAGTTAAAGTTATAAGGAGTGAAGATGGTATAATATTATCATAAGAACATTATGTTGAGAGATTTCTATAGAAGTTTGAATATTTTAATGTCACACCTGTGAGCACCGTTTTGATGCTAACTCTCAATTGAATAAGAATAATAGTGACCCAGTTGCTCAGTCTAAATATGCTCAGTTTATTGGGAGTTTGATGCTCTTAATGAATATTTCAAAGTTTGATATTAACATATGTTGTGTGTAGACTGAGTAGATATACTCATAATCCCAATAGAGATCATTAATCTGCATTAATTACACTAATAAAATGTAAGTCCCCGTGAAAATTTCTACCCAAAAACCCAAAAGCTCGTAGTGCCAAATTAGGAATATGTGTTAGAGATGCATAAAATTCTTCACGGACAGTCAAGAATTAAAGTTTTCCAGAAAAGTACGATTATGCGGTCGAGAATGCGGTCGCATATCAGGTATGTAGACCGCATATCCACCGCAGAGTGAGTCAGTGTGTTGGTCAAATTTGAGGTCATCTATGCGGTCGATTATGGATCGCATAACCAACATGTGGACCACATAGTCATCGTATAATTTCCTTTGGATTTTGTAAAGGGCAGTTCTGCGGTGCATTATGCGACCGCAGAACGTGTATGCGGACCGCATTCATCCCGCAGACCTAGATAGTGTGTTTAGTTTTTGGGGAGCATCTTTGCGGTCCATTATGAGGACCGACAAATCTGAGTCGAGGCTCAAGTTTTCCAAATTTTTAAACCCGACCCCCTGTCGTTATATCATGTGCAAGAGCTCATTTTAAGCCTACTTCCTGACACTTTTTGAATGAGAGAGAGAGGGGTCTAAGAGAGGGAAAGTGCTTCCCATTAAAATTACTCCATGAATCCTTGTTAAATCATTGAAGATAATCAAGTGAGAGACCTAAACCTTCATCACAAGAGGTAAGACTTCATCACCTCTGCTCTTAATTTTACACATAGCTACAAAGGGTCATTAGTGAGGTAATTCATGGGGATAAGGGGGATTGCATTGCATGTATGTGTTCTTGAAGAATATGGGGAACTATAAATAAAGATGCATGGGTAATGGGCTAGTGTAACCTCGCATAAAAGAACCATAAGGCCTTAATGAACACTAATTGCTCGATAAAATGCTCAAGAGAGCCTAGATTATGATCTTTTCCTGATTATGAGTTGAATTGTACTACATTGCTTAAATACATTGAAGTGCAAACATTTTGGAGCGTTATAGGATTAAGGAAAACTCAGTTGAGGTATGTATGGCTAAAACCCTGTATTTTCGAAATCGAGCTTTATCGGTGGTTGTGTGAATACGGTAAGATTAAAATTGAATTGTTGTATTGATTATTATTTCACTTGAACTGGTGTTGCAACCTTATCTGTGTGGAAAGTATGTCTCAATATGATCAATATGCTATTATTGATAACTCGAAAAACGTGCAAGAACTATGGATCATGAATTGAAATGCTTAAATCTTAAATTGAAATCGAAGCTGCATATGTTGTGCCATCTATGTGAAGTCTCCTCTGTGCCTACAATTGTAATTGCTCTTGTGTGCACTTATTATCTTGAATTACAAATATAACATTAAAATTGGTAATTATGTGAAATGTGCCCTAGTGCCAAAAATATAATGTAATAGTGGTGGCCCCATGTGCCTATGGAACGATATATGTGAACAAAGGTTGAATTGAGATGATTGATGGAAAAGGGAAATGCCTTGGTAAGGCGACCTAGCCGATCGGGCCGAGATCGGATGCCATGCCGCACACATGGTGGTAGTATGTTGATATTGAACCCCGAATAAAAAGGGAAGAGAGAGTGTGATTGAAGTGTATGTCTCAAATGAGACAGCCTAGCCGATCGGGTCAAGATCCGACTCCGCTCAAGCTAGCGGTGGTATAGCGAACGAGGATGAACGATATGAAATGCCCCACACTAGAGGCTATGGAAACATAATGTGGAAAATTGCATGATCCTTCTACATTGATAATGTTGTGATCGTTTAAAGTTATAAAGTTAAAATTGTGATTTCTTTATGTTTGGTATGAAAGTTCTTTCTAACTGGAGGGTGTTTAGTTATACATACTAGTACTATTCCATGGTACTAACGTCCCTTTTTCCGGGGGCACTGCATTTGTTTAAATGATTGTAGGTGGCGCTATTGCAGATAGTGTCGATCGCATGTAGCGGAGTACCTCCTTCTCGAAGTCTTGGTGAGACCCTTTCTCCTTCAAGAGGTTATATAGCACATCTTTTGTTGTAGACTTCTACTTTTGAGGTATAGTCGGGGCCTTGTTGCCGGCATTGTCATACTTGTCTTTTACATCCTTAGAGGCTCCGTAGACATATGTGTGGGTTTTGTACGGGCGTTCGATGGGTCTATGATCTATGTTGTAAATTCTAATTCCCGCTTCTCTAAAGTGTAATTGTATGGAGTCTTGGAACTTATCGACGGTTTAATGTTGTGATTTAAAATGAACTAACATTGTAGGATGTACTATCCTTCCTCGTCTAAATAAATGAATGGAAGCAAGGTTTCCTTATTCGTATCGAGTTGGGTAGGAAGTGTTTGATAAGGCTTGCTCAGTTGGGTTCACTCGACTGAGTGCCGATCGCACCTCCCGAGGTTGGGGAGTGACATAAAATATTTGAAAGGAACCATAAATTATGATATCATATATAGTGAATTTCTTTCTACTTTAGAAGGGTACATTGATGCAAACTGGATCTCCGATTCAGATGAGACAAAATCCATAAGTGGTTATGTATTCACCCTTGGTGGAATATCATGAAAATCTGCTAAGCAGATGATCATTGCTAGATCAACTATGGAATCAAAGTTTCTAGCTCTGGAGTTAGCTGGTTTCAAGGCCGAGTGCTAAGAATATTCTTAGCTAATATTCCTTTAATAAAGGACATATTGCCTCCTATGTCTATGCATTGTGATTCTCAAGGAGCAATAGCTATTACAAAGAATAAATCTTATAATTGTAAAAGTAGACACATGAAATTGAGACATGATGTCATAAAGCAACTACTGAGAGATGGAATTATTTTCATTGATTATGTGAAGTCAGAAGTTAATTTGGTCAATCCTCTCACTAAAGCAGTAGGAAGACAGTTAATTCTTCAAGCCTCAAAAGAAATGGGGTTAAGGCCGACATATTATCAATAGAGATAGCAACCCAACATATGTGATTGGGGATCCCATGGATTATGTTTATATGGATAATAACAAGTCGATATTTGCACTAAAGCACTAAAAGAGAGTTCTTGACATCTACTAATTTAGAGGATGAGTTATAACTCTTAATGAAATTCACATTTAAAAGCAGTATATAATTGATATATTCACCTATATGAGAGTGGAGTGGGCCACTCTTATGAGGTTTTGGCCTAGTCTCTAGCTCATGAATAACCAGGCACGTGCATGGGCTATTGGGTGCAATACCGCATTGAACAATAAAATTACCGGTGGTCAAGTGATTGATAAAATATCTGACTTATAATAAAAATTATTGGTGCATAGAAATATTACATTTCATCAGTAATTCTGAGAGTTAAATTTTATAAGTTAAGTTTGGTTCATAGTCCAAAAGACATAAGACCTACTGCATTTGGACCATGGAAATCCACCAAGTCAACTCTTTCGTGCCTTTATCCTTTTCCTATAAATTTTTTAAAATATGTAGGGATTGTGGTAGTATTTTAAAAATCTTAAAAGCCAAGTTGACTAATATATTTGGGCAATTATTAAAAGACTCTCCACACTTAACATACATGCAACCTTCCTAATTGACTATAAATAAGTTGTGGGTTAGCCATCATACTCACTCAATCGAGAATTCATCTTGCTTCTTCCTTCTTTATAGTTAGCTACTCATTACTTTCTTCCTACAATAATTGCCTATTATTATTATTATTATTATTATTATTATTATTATTATTAATTATTCTCTAAAATATTTTAAACCTGCTGGATTTATTATTAAATTTTGTTGATTGTCGTATCCTCTAAATAAACAGAGGAAGGCGTATTTAATCCTGAGAAAATATTCACATTGCTGAAATAATTTCTTAGGAAAGTGCCTATCAAGACTCGAACCAATTCTTGTATTTCTGTTAATGAATAATATTATTGCAGTATTATTGTCATTTCCTCGGTGCTATTTTCCGAACACTTCCATCTTGATAAGATGACAACCACTAGTTTAAGAAAAGTAATTATGGTTGTGTGCCTCGTAAGGAATGCACCCTCCATCTTATTATAGTTGTTATGTTTCATTTTTCGAGACTAAAATTACGTGAAATTTGATTAATATTTTAAAATATATCTTTTCATCATATTAACATGAGAAGAACTGAATATTGTCACGACCCAAATCTCCTTCTGTATGACATCGTGACAGTACCTAGTCTCTACAATTAGGTAAGCCTAATAAATTATAAAATAACAAAAATACAAATAGAATTTAACAACTAGACTATAACAGATAAATATAAAATGACAAAATACCTCTCGGCATGTACAAGTAACCAAGCACTAAAGTATACACAGTTCCCAAAACTCAAAAATCATAAGTCACAAGCTATAGCAGAAAAACTAAGTATCTTTATACACCGGAGTCTAAGAAAGTATGGAAAGGTAAACCACATAGGAGGGAATATAGGGGGACTCCGAAGTCTGCAACGTGGGCATATATACCTTCAAGTCTCTACAATCTCGCTGCTCACTAATATCGAGGCTAGTAAGAAGTACCTGGACCTTCACGCAAAACATGTGGAAAGGAGTAGCATGAGTACACTACAACTGTACCAAGTAAGTGCCAAGCCGAACCTCAGTTGAGTAGTGATGAGGTCAGGTTAGGTCCCTACTAGTATATAATAAATAAGGTAGAAGAATATAGCAATATAATAAGAGACTTGAAATTTTACAAGAGAGAATCACAGAAAATAGCATCACAGCACATAGGGATAACAACAGGGATCTCCCGAGATACCATCTCGTAGTCCCAAATAAATATGCAGTGAGATCTCCTAAGGTGCCGCCTTCTAGTATCAAAAGTAAATGCATAAGGGGATCTCTTGAGGTAATGCATCATAGTCCCATAAGTAAATGTGCAGGATGAAGTGTGATCAACCCAACCCGAGTACCTAACTCATGTTGTGCGGCTCTCTAGAACCGTGAAATAAAATACACACCAGTGTTAGAGATGATAGATATCGACATGCCATGAAGCCAGATAATCTCATCGATATATACTCGAGCCAGATACTCAAAATAATAAGTAGTCATCATAGGAATGAAATGAGTTGAATTTGTCAGCCTATTCACAATCACCCAAACTGCATCAAACTTTCGCTGAGTCCGTGGAAGCCCAATAGCAAAATTCATACTGATCCACCCATTTCCACTGAGGAATCTCTAACTTCTGAAGCAACCCACCTGGCCGCCTGATATTTATACTTCAGCTGCTAGCAATTTAGACACCGACCTACATATTCTACTATGTCCTTCTTCATTCTCCTCCACCAATAATGCTACCTCAAGTCTTGATACATCTTCGCGGTACTCGGATGAATGAAGTACTGTAAAGTATGAGCCTCCTAAAGAATCAAGTCATGTAAACCATCTACATTGGGCACACATAGCCTGTCGTGCATCCTCAATAGTGACCTCATTAACATCATCTTGTTGAACCGTGTCCCTAAGGATAAGAAGATAGGGGTCATCATACTTATGCTCCATGATACGATCATAAAGAGACGATCGAGAGACCACACAAGCCAAATTTTGAATCGGCTAAAAAATATCAAATATAACAAACTGGTTGGCTATGGCCTGAACATTCAATGTCAGTGGCCTCTCTGCTGCTGGTAGATAGGCTAAGCTCCCCAAACTTTCCTACCGACGACTCAAGGCATCGACCACTAAATTAGACTTCCCAAGATGGTATAGGATACTTATATCATAATCCTTAAGCAGCTCCAACCACCTCCACTTATGCAAGTTAAGATCTTTCTATTTGTATAGATATTGCAAACTTTGGTGATCATTGTAGATATCATAAGGGATATCGTGCAAATAGTTCCTCTAAATCAGCAATGCATGATTAATAGCTACTAACTCAAGTTCGTGGACATGATAGTTCTTTTCATACACCCTCAGTGGTCTGGACACGTAGGCAATCACCCTGCAATCCTACATCAACACTGCACCAAGACCAACCCGCAAAGAATCACAATATACAGTATAAAGCCCTGAACTTGTAGATAATACGTATACTGGAGTTTTACTCAAAGCTGTCTTGAGTTTTTGGAATCTCTTCTCGTACTCCTCTGTCCACCTGAACGGAGCACTCTTCTAGGTTAGCTTAGTCACATGTGCTGCAATAGATGATAAACCATTTATAAATCGACGGTAATACCCTGCCAAATAAAGAAAACTTCGGATATCCGTAGCAGAGGATGGTCTAGGCCAACTCTGCACTGCTTCAACCTTCTTCGAATCCACCTTGATCCCCTCACTCGACACTACATGACCTAAAAATACCACTGGATCTATCTAGAACTCACACTTTTATAATTTGCTTATAACTTATTTTCTCTCAAGGTCTGATGCACAGCCCTCAAGTGTTGCTCAAGATCCTCCCAACTCCGGGAGAACACAAGAATGACATCAATAAACATAATGATGATTGAGTCAACATAGGGCCGAAATACACTATGCATCAAATGTATAAATGCTTCTGCGGTGTTGGTCAGCCCAAAAGACATCACAAGGAACTCGTAGAGACTATACCGAGTCTTGAAGGTAGTCTTTGGGATATTTGGCTCATGAATCTTCAACTGATGATAGCCTGAACGTATGTAAATCTTGGAAAACACTCTAGCACCCCGTGGTTGATCAAATAGGTCATTAATATTAGGTAATAGATACATTTTCTTCAATGTAAGGGTATCCATAGCCTTATATTGATGACCTATTTGATCAGTTACAGGGTGCCAGAGTGCTTTCCAAGATTTACTTGCATTCAGGCTATCATCAGTTGAAGAGTCGGGAGCCAAATATCCCCAAGACTACTTTTAGGAATCGGTATGGTCATTATGAGTTCCTTGTGATATTATTTGTGTTGACCAATACCCTTCAACATTTATGCATTTGATGCACAGTGTATTTTGGCCCTATCTTGACTCATTAATCATTGTATTTGTTAACGACATTCTGGTGTACTCTCGGATTTAAGAGGATCATAAGTAGTACCTGAGGACTGTGCTTCAGACCATGAGAGAAGAAGTTATATGCAAAATTTTCAAAGTGTGAGTTCTAACTAGATTTAGTGGAGCTTTTGGGTCATTTGGTGTTGAGTGAGGGGATCAAATTGGATCTAAAGAAGGTCAAAGCAGTACAAAGTTGGCCCAAACCATCCTCGGCTACAGATATCTGGAGTTTTCTTCGTTTGGCAGGGTATTACCGTCGATTTGTTGAGGGTTTCTCATCTATTCCAGCACATATGACCAGATTGAGATACAAGGATTCTCCATTCAGATGGACACATGAGTGTGAGAAGAGCTTTCAAAAGCTCAAGACATCTTTGACTACAACCCCAATATTGGTATTGCCTACAGGTTTGGGGTCTTATACTATATATTATGATGCGTCATGGATTTGTCTCAGCGTGGTGTTGATGCAATATGATAGGGTGATTACCTACGGTTCCAGATAATTGAAGGTGCATGAAAAGAACTATCATTCTAGGACCTTGAGTTATCAGCTATTGTTCATGCTTTGATGATTTAGTGGCACTATTTGTACGGCGTACCTTGTGAGACCTACACTGATCATCGGAGTTTGTAGCATCTATCCAAGTATAAGGATCTTAACTTGCTTTAGTGGAGGTGGTTAGACCGGCTTAAGGATTATGATATCACTATTCTATGTCATCCTAGGATGGCCAATGTGGTGGCTAATGCCTTGAGTCGCAGTGCGGAGAATTTGGGGAGTTTAGCATATGCACCAGCAGCAGAGAGGCGATGTGCATTGGATGTTCAGGCCTTATCCAACTAGTTTATTATATGTATATTTTTGAACCAAGTCGAGTTTTGGATTGTATGGTCTCCCAGTCTTCTCTTTATGATAGTATCAGTGAGCGCTAGTATGATGACCCCTATTTGTTTGTCCTTAAGGACACAGTTCAGCATGGTGATGACAATGAGGTCACTATTAGAGAGGATGGTGCATTGAGGATGCAGGGTAAGTTGTGTGTGTCCAATATAGATGAATTGCGTGAGTTGATCCTTTAGGAGGTTCACTGAAAGACTTGAGGCAGCATTATTGTGGAGTAGAATGAAGAATGACATAATGGACTATGTAGGCTGGTGTCTAAATTGCTAGCAGGTGAAGTATGAACATCAGCAACCGAGTGGATTGCTTTAGAAGCTTGAGATATTGGAGTGGAAATGTGACCGGATGACTATGGATTTTTTTTAGGCTTCCACGGACATAGCGGAAGTTTGATGCAGTTTGGGTAATTATGGATAGGTTGACCAAGTCAACTCATTTCATTCTGTGATGACTATTTATTCTTTCAAGCAGCTGGCTCGAGTTTATATCCGTGAGATCGTAAGGCTTTATGGCGTGTTGATACCTATCATCCCACAGGGGTACGCAGTTTATATCACATTCTAGAGGGCCATACAACAAGAATTGGGTACTCGGGTTGAGTTGAGCATAATATTTTACCCTCAGACGGACGGACTGTCCAAGTGCACTATTTAGATGCTAGGGGATATGCTCCGTGTATGTGATGGAGTTTGGAGGTTTTTGGGATCAATTCTTGCCACTTATAGAGTTTGACTTCAATAATAGTTATCAGTCAAGCATTCAGATGGCACCACATGAGGCTTTGAATGATAGACGGTGTCGGTATCCAGTGTATTGGTTTGCGCCGAGCGAGGCTAGGCTATTAGACATAGATTTTGTTCAAGTGCCTTGGAGAAGGTTAAGGTGATTCAGGATCGACCTCGCATAGCCCAGTTTAGATAGAAGAGTTATGTGGATCAGAAGGTTCGCGATGTTGCATTCATGGTTAGAAAGAGGGTCTTGCTCCGAGTTTTGCCGATGAACGACTTTATGAGGTTCGAAAAGAAGGGCAAGGTGAGCCTATGATTTATGGTCCATTCGAGGTGTTGTGGTGAGTTGGGAAGGTTGCTTATTAGCTTGACTTACCTCGTAGTCTAGTAGGACTTTATCCGATATTCCATGTTTCTATGCTCCGAAAGTATCACGACGATCAGTCTCATGTGTTGGATTTCAGCTCAGTCCAGTTGGAAAAGGATTTATCCGATGTTGAGGAGCCGGTGGCTATTTTGGACATGCAGGTTCGAAAGTTGAGGTCAAAGAATATTGCTTCAGTGAAGGTTTAGTGGAGGGGTCAACTTGGGAGACCGAGTATGATATGCGGAGCTGTTATCCACATCTTTTCACCACTTTAGGTATGTATTTATGCTCGTTCGAGGATGAACGATTGTTTTAAGAGGGGGAGGATGTAACGACTCGGCCAATCATTTTGAGAGTATTAGGCCCGATCCCCTATTTAGTGCTTTCCCCGTATCTTTTTCTGCTTATGTGACTTGTCAGGAGGTTTTGTTTCTTGTTTTGGATTGATTTGGGAAACTTAGTCCCTAAAACGGAAGCTTAAGTTTTAGGATTTTGACCTTAGTTAGAACTATGTGAAGATGACTCCGGAATAGAGTTTTATTCATTCTGTTAGCTCAGTTGGGTGACTTTAGACTTTGGAGCATGTCCGGATTGTGAATTGGAGGTCTTTAGCTGAAATAGGCTTGAAATGGCGAAAGTTGAATTTTTTGGAAGTTTGACCGAAAGTTGACTTTTTGATAACAGGGTTGGATTTTAATTTTGAAAGTTGGAGTAGGTTTTTAATGTCAATTATGACTTGTGTGCAAAATTTGGGGTCAATCAGAAGTGATTTGATAGGTCTAGACATTGGTTATAGAAGTTTGAAGTTTCAAGTTCATTAAGTTTGAATTGGAGTGTGATTCGAGTTTTTAGCAATGTTTGATATGATTTGAAGTCTTGACTAAGTTTGTATGATGTTTTGAGACTTGTTGGTATATTTAGTTGAGGTCTCGGGGGCCTCGGGTGGATTCCGGGTTGTTATCGGAGTAGAATTGGATTTGTGAGAATTTTTGAAATGGGCATCAGCTGGTGTAATCGGCATACGGAGTCCCTATCACAGGCGTGAGATCGCAGAAGTGAGCTATGGGTCACAGGTGCGGTCTAAAGGAAAAGTCCATAGGTCGCAGATAGCCACATCTGCGCATCCGTAGATGCGAAGAGGTGACTGTAGAAGCGGATAAGGCCAGACAGGGGCAAGGTAGCAAAAGCGGGAGTTTCTTCTCATAAGAGGGACCGCGGGTGCGAGCCCTGGTCTGCAGAAGCAGAATTTTGAACCTTAAGTGAACTTCACAGGTGTGGAATCTTTGGAGTAAAAGCGGTACCGCAGAAGCGAAAACTGGATCGCAAGTGCAGTTTGGCTGGGCAAAAAAAGGCTAAGTTCGATGGTTTTAACACATTTTCACTTACGGACTTTTGGAGCTCGAATTTGGACGATAATTTGAAGGATTTTCATAGGAAGCTATTGAGTAACGATTTTTAACTCATTTATGGTTATATTCCACTAATCAATAGTTAATTTTAACATCTAACTAAGGATTTGGGTTGAAAAAATTGGGGAAAAATTTGGAATATTCTTCAACCAAATATTTTTGTTTTGATTGAAATTTTGATATTGAATTTGGATAATTTTGGTATGAGCGAACTCGTGGGTCAACGGTTAATCGTATTTTCTGACTTCTACTTGATTCCAAGACATGGGCTCGGGTCGACGTTTTAGGGCAAATTTCTAATTTCTTGCTAAAATCTTCATTTCATTAATTAGATTAGTTTCATATAGTTGCATTTATGGTATGTAATTCCTTTTGGCCAGATTTGGTCCATTCGAAGTCGGAAAGTTGTGGAAAAGGTATTCTTACTGATTGATTGAGCTTGGTTTGAGGTAAGTGGCCTGCCTAATCTTTTATGTGGGTAATCCTCTTAGGAATTGGTACTGTTGTGATACTTCTGTGATATTTGAGCATCGTGTACATGAGGTGACGAGTGCGTACACGGGCTAATTATTATAAAATTCAATTTTAGTGAATAGTAACATGTTTTATCTTAAATGAGTTATTACAGCATGTGCAGTTATCGTGTTTAGCCTAATATTGCATCTCTATGTGTCCCAAATGCTTATTTGAACTCTGTGTAGCATTCTTAGTTGATTTCCTTCTTTTTCCTTGACTTGTACTTAGTCTTAAACTGTAGGATTTCCTGCTGAAATTATTATTTCCATCGATTTCGAGCTGTGTGTTTACTTTTGGGACTACAAGGTGGTACCGTGCGATCACCTGTCGCATATTTAATTTTGGGACTACAAGATGGTATCTCAAGAGATCCCTCACTATATATTTACTTTTGGGACTAAGAGATAGTATCTCAGAAGATCCCCCCTGGATATTTACTTTTGGGACTACGAGGCAGTACATCAAGAGATCCCCTATTTAGTATTTACTTTTGGGACTAAAGGCGGTATCTCGGGAGCGCCCTGTCCTTATCTCTATGTGTTGTTTTGTTATTTTCCTGTATAATTCTCCTTGTTACATTTTTTGTCTTTTCACATTATTATATCTACTATGTTACTTATTATATTCTAGTACGGCCCTGACCAGACCTTGTCACTACTCGGTCGAGGTTAGGCTTGGCACTTACTGGGTACGTTGAGGTGTACTCATGCTACTCTTCTACACATATTTTGAGTGCACATCCAGGTACCTCCTATCAGCGTTATTAGTTATGTGCTTGTTGCTGCTCTGGAGATTTCAAGGTATATTAGCTAGTGTCAGCAGACCTTGGATTACTCCTCTCTCCCTTTCATATTGTTCCTCCTTTATTTCTTCTAGTTACCGATTTATAGAACAGTTAGACAAATTCATAGAACTTGTGACTTGTGGCTACCGGGTCTTGTGTATACTCAAGTGTTGAGTTACTTGTACATGACAAGCGGTAATTTATCATATTATAATTATATGTTGCAATTTAGTTGTTAAATTCTATTTTTATTTTTGTTATTCCACAATTTGTTAGGCTTACCTAGTCGTAGAGACTAGGTGACATCATGACATCTTACAGAGGGAGATTGGGTTGTGACACCAGTCTTTTGGGCTCTCAGTAATCATGAAAATCACCCCAAAAACGAAATGATATAATGTATAAACAAGGAACAATAGAGACTGAGATATGATATGCAAGTGAAACTTTGACTAAGTACAAGCAACAATTATTAAATAGCCTAAACATGATTTCTAACATAGTTGCAGTCATATTTCTATAACACACGGAGAGATATGGCTAACAACAGATGGTTCAACTATACAGTTTCGTACAATGGACCGTATCACAATTCCTACGATGCACACTCAAACGCTCGTCACCTAAATATGTGTGTCGCCTCAAAACCAACCACATAACAGTTAATATGGGGTTTCATACCCTCTAAACAAAATTTATGTGACGACCCGGTCGGTCTTCTTAATATTTAACACTCGATCCCCTATTAACTTCTTTCCCCAAGTTTATTTGTGCTATTTTGATTTTCCAGGACGTTCGGATTTTAGTTTCGGAGAGTTTTTGGGACACCTAGTCCCTAAATGGGAGCTTAGGTGTTGGAAAGTTGCTCGTAGTCAGAACAGTGTGAAGACGGCCTCGGAATGGAAATACGATGGTTCCTTTAGCTCCGTTAGGTGATTTAGGAGCTGTGAGCGTGATCGGAATGTATTTTGGAGGTTCGTAGCTAATTTAGGCTTGAAATGTCGAAGTTTGAATTTTTGAAGTTTCCGGTCAGATAGTGAGATTTTGATCCGCGGGTCGGAATGGAATTTCGAAAGTTGCAGTAGCTCCGCCATGTCAATTGGGATGTGTGTGTAAAATTTCAGGTCATTTGGACGAGGTTTGGTTAGGTTTTTTGATCTAAAGCGTGTTTTGTTAGAATTTGAAGTTCTTAGGCTTAAATCATTGGTTAATTAGAGTTTTCGACATTGTTTAGGTGGTTTAAGGGTTGGTGAAAGTTTGAATGATGTTATGGGATATGTCTGTAGGCTTGGGTGAAGTCCCGGGGGCGTTGGGTGTGTTTTGGGTGCTCAATGGAACAACTTTGAGTTGTACAAAGTTGTAGGTTTTTGCCCAGGTTTGTTGGAGACTATTCTTCTCTGCGATCGCAGCTACCCTTATGTGATCGCATAGTGCAAACTCGGAGGTGATATTTTTTTTCTATGCGATCACAATATCTCGTTCGCGATCGCGGTGGTCAGCTTTTCCCTTCTTCGCGATTGCAATTGTCCTCCCGTGTTCGCATAGTAGAAATTTGGACCTGGTAATTTCTTGCGTTTTCTTCTTCGCGATCATGTGGACCTGTTCGCGATCGCGTACAACTATTTCCTTCTCTTCTGCGATCGTAGGCCTGGGGCCGCGTTCGCATACATCAATTTTGAACCTTTAAAAATTTACACTTCGTGATCGCTTTCAATTTCACGCGATTGCATTGAACAAATACCTGGGTAGTTATAAACATTTCAAAATCCAATGGTTTGCCATTTTTATCAAAACACAAGTTTGGGAGCTCGGATTTGGGAGAAATTTCGAGGGATTTTTGAGGGCAATGACTGGGAAACGATTATCTACTCTCTTACGCTTAAAACCCACTAATCTAATCACGAATTCCTCCTTAATTTTGGATTTTTGAATGAAAAATGGGTAAAACTTCATAGACCAAGTTATTGAGTTTTGGGTGAGTGTCTGACCTCCAATTTGAGAGATTTTTATATGATTAGTCTCGTGAGAGTACGAGGGTTCTAAAAATGTAAAATTTATCCGATTCTAAGATGTTGGCCTGAGGGCATTTTGGTCAATTTATCTAAATTCGCGTCTTAGCTTTAAATTAAATAGTAGAATCAGTTGCTTGAGATGTTATTTAAGATATGAAATTGAATTGAATAGATTTGGGCCATTTGGAGTTGGATACTCGTGGCAAAGGCGTGGTTTCTAGTTGATTTTTGTGCCGGTTCGAGGTAAGTGGCTTGTCTAACCTTGTGTTGGGACCTTTTCCCTTAGGATATGATATTTGGTTATTGAATGCCTTGTACGTGAGGTGACGAGCGCGTACTTGAGCTAATTGTTGAAAACCCAGTTTTACTTTAAGCATTTAAACCGAGTCCCTTTCATACTTGCTTTATTCTACTTGCAAATATCGCCTGTGTTAGTTTAGAAAAGTATGCTTAATTGACTTAATTGCCTATCTGACCTAAATTTCTTGTGTTTTCTTTACGTGAAGCATGTTAGGCTAGAAATTCCCTGTTGCCTTGGTATTAAACTCCATTTTTGAATCTGTTCTTGCTGTTGGTATGTATTTACTTTAGGACTGTGGGTTCGATTCCAGATAGATCCCCCTGCATATTTACTTTGGGACTGCAAGTTCGATTCCCGATAGATCCCCTACATATTTACTTTGGTACTGTGGGTTCGATTCCCGATAGATCCCCATGTATGTTTACTTTGGGACTGCGGGTTAGATTCCCGATAGATCACCCCTGCACATTGATAGTTGGACTACAGGACGGTATCCCAGGAGATCCTTCGGATATACTCATATGATGGACTACGGAATAATATCCCGGGAGCTCTTTGGATAGTTGATGAAATGGACTACAAAACGGTATCCTGGGAGATCCACGTTGTTGGTATTGATATTGAGCTGCTTTACTCCGTGTTACCTTATTCTCTGAGTGTTAATTGTTGCCTTGTATGACCTGTCTTACTTCATAGCTGTTCTAATTATTTCTATTTATTTCATGCTGTTGCAAGACTTATTATTATGTTTATTCTTGGTAGGAACCTGACCTTCCTCGTTACTACCCAACTGAGGTTAGGCTTGGGACTTACTGAGTACCACTGTGGTGTACTCATGCCCCTTCTACGCATGTTTTTCATGTGCAGATCCAGGTACCTCTACCTAGGCGTATTATCCTCGAGGCGGAGAGACCTAGCAAAGACTTCGAGGTATATCTACCATGTCCGCAGACCAGTAGTCTCTATCTTATTCTAGCTTTAGCAGTTAGCTTTCCTTTCGTACTGTTGTTTTAGACATTATGGAATTAGAGCAGTGTATTACCTGCCGTTAGTTTGTGTTCCCTAGAGTTTACGTGTTTTAGGATGATATTGTATACTTCGACGCTATTGAGTTACATATGTCGATCGGCAATTATATACAACTTTCCTTCTAATTGTTCAGTTTTAATCATTTGTTTCTGCAAGTTACGTTGTTACCGCTTTATTAGGCTTACCTAATCGTAGGGACTAGGTGCCATCACGACATGTTCATGGAGAGCAAACTGGGGTCGTGACATATTAGTATCAAAGCTCTAGATTTATAGGAGTCACGAAACACAAACCGATTTATTAGAGTCTTGCTGATCGGTACAGACACGTCTGTACTTATCTTCGAGAGGCTATGTAACCGTTAGGAAAATTTCACTTTATTTTATTCCATGTCGTGCGAGATTTTTGACATCAGAATCCTAAACTTCTGCCTTCTATTCTCTCACAGATGGTGAGGACACGTGCTACTCAAGATGATCAGGCACCCGCACCCCTTACAGCAATCGTCAGAGGCCGGGGCCAGGGCCGGGGTAGAGGCCGAGAAGGTGTATGTGGTGAAGCGAGATCACCTGTGCGAGCGGCCGCCGATGTACCATCGACAGATCCAGTCGGAGTTCAGGCACCTGACACGCTTACAGCTACTACTACTCCAGCTCTTCAGGAGACTTTGGCGCAGTTCCTGAGCATGGTTGGTACGTTGATTCAGGCGGGATTGATTCAGGTTGTACCGACTACTTCACAGATCGGGGGAGGGATCCAGACTCCTGCCTCCTCCACTCTAGAGCAGTGAGTTTACATTGGTCAGGTTCCAGGTGTCATGGCGACACAGCCTGTGGTCCCCAGTTCAGCGGGTGGTAAGGACCTCTCGCCGAGTAGGGGATAGGTGGGTCCAAGAGAGAGAGGACATAAAAGGTCAGGAGGGAGAGTATAGAGGAGTGAGTAGACCTCGTAGATTGGAGAAACTTACAGGTCTTTATTTTGGAGGAAAAGTACGGCATGGTAGAGGTTTTGGAGGCCAGCCAGCTCAGTTTGCCTCTCAGAATTCACACAAAGTTTCAAGTGTTTAGGGGTCTTGGAGAACCCGTACCGCATAGTTCCCACTGCCACGTCAGTCGCGAGGTTGCTTTGAGTGTGGTGACATACGCCATGTGGTGAGGTATTGCCCTAGACTTGGGAGGAGTGCACCTCCACAGTCTTCTCGGCCACAGCGCGCCCCGCAGAGTTCTCAGGCTATGGTTACAACCCCAGTTGCTACATCACCTACCCACACCGACACTGTTGCCTCATATTATGTCATTATAGGCTTTGTCATAGTTTGTTATAGAGGTGTACCAATTCTATTAGATCTAGGCTCCACTTATTTTTATGTGTCTTTTTATTTCGCTTCGCATTTCGGTGTACCTCGGGATTTCCTTGAGTTTTTATTTTATATTTCTACTTCTGTGGGGGATTCTCTTATTTTGGATCGCATTTACCAGTCGTGTGTAGTTACTATTCATGGTTTTGAGACCAGAGCGGATTTATTGTTACTTGGTATGGTTGATTTTGATATTATCTTGGGCATGGACTGGTTGTCACCCCATTTTGCTATTCTTGATTGTCCCGCCAAGATCGTGATGCTGTCTATGCCAGGTATTCCGCGCGTTGAGTGGAGTGGTACTTTAGATCACACTCCTAGTAGAGTTTTCTCTTTCGTTAATGTTCAACGTATGGTTGAGAAGGGGTGTGCCGCGTAATTAGCTTATGTGAGAGATGTTAGTGCTGATACCCCTTCTGTTGATTCAGTCCCAGTAGTACAGGATTATCCCGACGTGCTTCCAGCTGATCTTCCGGGCATGGCGCCCGATAGAGACATTTATTTTGGCATTGATCTATTGCTGGGCACTTGGCCCATTTCCATCCCTTCGTATCGTATGGCTCCTCCTGAGTTGAAGGAGTTGAAGGATCAGTTGCAAGAATTGTTTGATAAGGGTTTTATTCGCCCCAGTATTTCACCGTATGGTGCTCCTGTCTTGTCTGTGAATAAAAATGATGGTTACATGCGTATGTGTATTGATTATTGCCAGTTGAACAAGGTTACAGTGAAGAATCGTTATCCTTTGCCTCATATTGATGATCTGTTTGACAAACTTCAGGGTGCACTGGTGTTTTCTAAGATTGACTTGCGCTCAGGTTACCATCAGTTGAAGATTCGGGCACCAGATATCCCGAAGACTGCCTTCAGGACTCGGTATGGCCATTACGAGTTCCTTGTTATGTCAGTTGGGCTGACCAATGCCCCAATAGCTTTTATGCATTTTATGTATAGTGTGTCCAGGCCATATCTCGACTCGTTTGTATTGATGATATTCTGGTATATTTCGTGAGTCGGGAAGATCATGAGTAGCACCTGAGGACCGTGCTTCAAACCCTAAGAGAGAAGAAGTTATATGCAAAGTTCTCAAAATGTGAGTTTTGGTTGAGTTTTGTGGTACTCTTAGGCCACTGGTTTCAAGTGAGGGCATTCGGGTGGATCCGAGGAAGATAGAGGCATTGTAGAGTTGGCCCAGGCCATCCTCAGCTGCAGATATTTGCAGTTTCCTTTTTTTGGCAGGCTATTATCGTCATTTTGTGGAGGGATTTTCATCGATTGCGGCCCCTATTACTAGATTGACCTAGAAGGGTGCCCCATTTCAGTGGACAGAGGAGTGTGAGGTGAGCTTTCAGAAGCTCAAGACAGCTTTGACTACAGCACCAATTTTTATATTGCCTACCAATTGGGGCTCTTATACTCTCTATTGTGATGCCTTGAGGGTTGGCCTCGGAGCGGTGTTGATGCAGGATAGTAGGGTGATTGCCTACGCGTCCAGACAGTTGAAGATACATGAGAAGAATTACCCTGCCCACGACCTTGAGTTAGCTGCTATTGTTCATGCCTTGAAGATTTGGCGTCATTATTTGTACAGTGTGCCTTGTGAGATCTATACTGACCATCGGAGTTTGCAGCACTTGTTCAAGCAAAAAAATCTAAATATGCATCAGAGGACGTGGTTAGAGTTGTTGAAGGATTATGATATTACTATTCTGTATCACCCGGGCAAGGCCAATGTTGTGGTGGTGCCTTAAGTCGCCGGGCGGAGCGTTTGGGGAGTTTGGCATATTTACCAGCTTCAGAGAGGCCTATGGCGATGGATATTCAGGTCTTAGCCAGCTAGTTTGTGAGATTGGATCTTTCGGAGCCCAGTCAGGGTCTAGCTTCTGTGGTTTCCCAGTCTTCCTTATTTAATCGTATCAGGGAACGACAATATGATGACCTTCATTTGCTTGTCCTTAAGGACAAGGTTGAGCGTGGTGATGCCAGAGATGTGACCATTAGAGATGATGGGGTATTGAGGATGCAGGGTCGGATTTGTGTGCCCAATGTTGATGAGCTTCGAGAGTTGATTTTAGTAGAGGCCCATAGTTCGCGGTATTCCATCAATTCGGGTGCCGCGAAGATGTATTAGGACTTGAGGTAGCACTATTGGTGGAGGCAGATGAAGAAGGATATAGTTGGGTATGTGTCTAGATGCCTCAAACTTCCAGCAGGTGAAGTGTGAGCACCAGCGACCGGGTGGGTTGCTTCAGTAGATAGAGATTCTAGAGTGGAAATGAGAGCGCATCACCATGGACTTTGTATCTGGACACCTACAAACCTTGAAGAAGTTTGATGCCATTTGGGTTATTGTGTATCGACTAACCAAGTCCGTTCATTTCATTCCTATGTGAACCACATATTCATCGGAATGGTTGGCAGAGATTTATATCCGGGAGATCGTCCATCTGCATGGTATTGCAGTTTCTATTATTTCAGACAGAGGTTTACATCGTTGTTCTGGAGAGCTGTGCAGCAGGCGCTAGGTACTCGGGTGGAGTTGAGCACAGCATTTCACCCCCAAACAGACGGATAGTCCGAGCGCACTATTCATATTTTTGAAGATATGCTCCGTGCGTGTGTGATTGAGTTTGGAGGGTCTTGGGATAAGTTTTTGCCATTGGCAGAGTTTGCTCACAATAACGGTTATCAGTCCATCATTCAGATGGAGCTGTATGAGGCTTTATATGGTAGGAGGTGTAGATCTCTGGTGGGTTGGTTTGAGCCGGGTGAGGCCAGGCTATTAGGCACAGAGTTGGTTCAGGACGTATTGGAGAAGGTTAAGGTGATTCAGGATAGACTCCGTATAGCCCAGTCTAGACAGAAAAGCTACGCGGACAGGAAGGTTCGTGATGTTTCGTATATGGTTGGAGAGCGGGTTCTGCTTCGAGTTTCACCTATGAAAGGCGTTATGAGATTTAGGAAGAAGGGAAAGTTGAGTCCGAGATTTATTGTCCGTTTTGAGGTATTGAGTCATGTTGGGGAGGTTGCTTATGAGCTTGCCTTACCTCCTAGCTTGGCAGGATTTCATCCGGTATTTCATGTTTCGTTGCTCCGGAGATATCACGGTGACCCATCGCACGTGTTGGATTTTAGTTCAGTCCAGTTGGACAAGGATCTATCCTATGTTGAGGAGCCGGTGGCTATATTCAACAAGCAAATCAGAAAGCTGAGGTCAAAGAACATTGCTTCAGTAAAGGTTCAGTGGCAGGTCAGTCGGCCGAGGAGGCGACCTGGGAGACCGAGCAGGATATGCACAGCAGTTACCTCATCTTTTCACTACTTCAGGTATATCTTTATGCTCGTTCGAGGACGAACAAATGTTTAAGTGTAGGAGGATGTGATGACCCGGCCTGTCATCTTAATAATTAATGCCCTGATCCCCTATTAACTGATTTCCCCAAGTTTATTTCTGCTATTTTGATTTGCCGGGACGTTCGGTTTTGAGTTTCAGAGAGTTTTTGGGACACTTAGTCCCTTAATGGGAACTCAAGTATTGGAAAGTTGCCCGTAGTCAGAATAGTGTGAAGAAGATCTCGGAATGGATATCCGATGATTCTGTTAGCTCCGTTAGGTGATTTCGGGGCTGGGAGCGTGTTCGGAATGTGTTTTGGAGGAATGTAGCTAATTTAGATTGGAAATGCCGAAGTTTGAATTTTTGAAGTTTCCGGTCCGATAGTGAGATTTTGATCCGAGGGTCGTAATGGAATTCCGGAAGTTGCAATAGCTCCGACATTTCATTTGATATGTGTGTATAAAATTTCAGGTCATTTGGATGAGGTATGGTTATGTTTTTGATCGAAAGAGTGTTTTGTTAGAATTTGAAGTTCTTAGGCTTAAATCATTGGTTAATTCGAGTTTCCAACATTGTTTTAGGTGGTTTAAGGGTTGGTGCAAGTTTGAATAATGCTATGGGATATGTCCGTAGGCTTGGGTGATGTCTGGGGGGCCTCTGGTGTGTTTCGGGTGCTCAACGGAACAATTTTGAGTTGTAAAAAGTTGCAGGTTTTTGCCTAGGTCTGTTGCAGACTATTCTTCTCTACGATCGCAACTACCCTTTTGCGATCGCATAGTACAAATTCGGAGAGTGATGTTTTTGTTCTACGCGATCGTAATATCTCATTCGCGATCGCGCTGGTTAGCTTTTCCCTTCTTCGTGATCGCAATTGTCCTCCCGCGTTCGCATAGTAGAAATTTGGACCTAGTAATTTCTTGCATTTTCTTCTTCGCGATCCCGTGGGCAGTTATAAACATTTCAAAATCCGATGGTTTGCCATTTTTATCAAAACACAAGTTTGGGAGCTCGGATTGGGGAGAAATTTCGAGGGATTTTCGAGGGCAACGACTGGGCAACGATTCTCTACTCTCTTATGCTTAAAACCCACTAGTCTAATCATGAATTCCTCCTTAATTTCGAATTTTTGAATGAAAAATGGGTAAAACTTCATAGACCAAGTTATTGAATTTTGAGTGAGTGTTTGACCTCCGTTTTGAGAGATTTTTATATGGTTAGACTCATGAGAGTACGAGGGTTCTAAAAATGTAAATATTCGATTCCGAGATGTTGGCCTGAGGGGCGTTTTGGTCATTTTACTTAAATTCGCGTCTTAGCTTTAAATGAAATAGTAGAATCAGTTGCTTGAGATGTTATTTACGATATGAAATTGAATTGAATAAATTTGGGCCATTTGGAGTCGGATACTCATGGCAAGGGTGTGGTTTCTAGTTGATTTTTGTGTCGGTTCAAGATAAGTGGCTTGTCTAACCTTGTGTGGGGGACCCTTCCCCTTAGGATATGATATTTGGTAATTGAATTCCTTATACGTGAGGTGACGAGCACGTACTTGAGCTAATTGTTGAAAACCCGGTTTTACTTTAAGCATTTAAACTGAGTCCCTTTCTTACTTTCTTTATTCTACTTGCAAATATAGCATGTGTTAGTTTAGAAAAGTATGCTTAATTGACTCAATTGCCTATCCGCCTAAATTGCTTTTGTTTGCTTTACGTGAAGCATGTTAGGCTAGAAATTCTCTGTTGCCTAGGTCGTGACAATTTAGAACTGTTACTTACATCTATCCGAGAAAATCTCTACTCTGACAAACCTTTGCCTCGCAAAAAGGCATCCAAATGCCTCGAATCTATCCACAAACAATAAAATACAATCAAGACGGGCTAAAGGAATCAATTCCACAATAAAATACGATGTTATTAATCAATGGTCAAAAATAGACCCAAAGCCGGCCCCTAGGCCTACGTCTCGAAATCCGACAAACACCCCAAAACCCGAAATCCCATTCAACCACGAGTCTAACCATACAAAATTTTCTTGAATCCAACACCAAATCGAAATCCAAATCTCCAAATCAAACTCCCAAATCACTAGCGTCAAACCCCTAATTTACATCTCAAATACATGACAACTAGGTGGGAAAATCAATGGGAAAATAAGATTATTGATTAAAAATGAGAACAAGGGACTTACCTCAAGAATCCCCTCGAAAATCCTCTCGAGAATCGCAAAAATCTGAGCTCAAATGTTAAAGTGAAGCCAAAATCGTGAACCCTTGTATTTAAACATTCTGCCTAGCACTTCCACTTCCACGAAAACCTGACCTCTTATGCGGCATCGTAGAAGCGACCACTCAACTGCATCTGCGGCTCCTTCCGCTCCTATGGCCCCTCAAGCAGCTCCTGCAGACTTGCTTCTACGAGCACCCAGTCCACTTCTGCGGAACCCAGTCTTGCCGCCCAAATCCTCTTTTGTGGTCTCTCTAATACATCTGCGGTCACGCAGGTGCGGGAAATCATTCGCACCTGCAACCACCTGCTCACCTCTTCCAAACCTTGCATCTGTGCTACTCTCCCTACACCTGTGATCAAAACTCCGCATGTGCAGTTACACCAGCAGAGTCCAGCTTCAGCAATCTCTCAACTTCCTTTTTTGATCCGTTAACCATTTAGAATCAATCTGAGGTCCTCGGGACCTCAGCCAAACATACCAACAAGTCTAAAAATATGCTAAGAACTTAGTGGAGCCCTCAAATCATTTCAAACAACATTAATTCACAAAACGCACCCCAATTCAAGCCTAATGAACTTTGATCTTTTAATTTCTACAAATGATGCTGAAACTTATCAGATTACGTCCGATTGATCCAAAATTATGCATATAGATAACATTTGACATTACAGACCTACTCAACTTCCGGAATCAAAATCCGACACCGATATCAAAAAGTCCACTCTTGGTCAAACTTTCTAAAAATCCAACTTTCGCCATTTCAAGCCTTATTCAACTACGAACCTCCAATTCACAATCCGGACGTTTTTCTAAGTCAAAAATACCCAACGGAGCTATTGAAAACATCAAAACTGCATTCCAGAGTCATTTACATACAAGTCAACATCCGGTCAACCATTTCAACTTAAACTTCCAATCTCGAAACTAAGTGTCTCAATTCATTCTGATATCTCTCCGGACCAGATCCGACTGCCCCGACAAGTCACATAACATTTGTAAAGTATAAAATGAGCACTAAATAGGGTAATAGGACTACAACTCTTAAAACGACCGGACGGGTAGTTATAGTCAACCTTCAACTAACATGAAATATATGTATAACAAATGCATTTTAATACTATAACTAAAGTACAAAGTATCAATCTAAAAAGTGCTTTGTACAAATAGATGATGCCAAATAAAATAATTTGCTCTCAAGTAAAACTCAAATCCTACTAAATCATTAAAAAAAGTAATTTCAACATGTAACTACGTTGTATATTATCACTTTCAAATGAATTCCCTTAACTGCTAGACTAAATCATGCAATATAGCTTTTTGGAACTACCTCTCCATGAGTCAAGCTTTTTATTGACAGTAATTCTCCTTCAGAAATGTTGCATAGGAGGTCATACAGAATTTTTTTTATAACTACATATAATAAAGGGAATTTTTCCCTCTTCCATTATAATAAATTGAGATATCAACAACAAAAGATTGGGATTTTAAAAAATATACTGTAAAATGGGTATAATAGCACAGATTAGGATTTTAAAAAATATACTGTATAATTGGTATAATAGCAGCAACTGAAAAGAGGAAAGAAATAAAATAAGACAAAAGAAAAGAGAGGAAAAAATATCTTGTAATTTTTCAAACTTACCCATTTTTTCTTTGTGCACACTAATTTCAGCCTTCTTGATTGTGTTAACCTGAGAATAAATATTAGATTGATTACTTTGATAGTCTATGAAATTCAAGTCAACATTGATTTATCTGTTTAAATACTCATTTGATAACTTTGAAATCACAATTTCCATTAATTAAATAGTACTAAAAAGAATTTACAAGGTAAATGATAATACTTTCACAAACTACGATACTGAACAACCTGTAAGCATCCGCAAAATCCAGTGTCACAAGTGCATGAGACTCAAATAAAAAATATAATAAAATACAATAGCTGTCTGGAATGAAAATTAGACAGGGAAATATATATTACTCTGATGGAGACTCTGTATGCTGCGGATCATAACATGAAATACAGCTCACAGTAAGTCCCTGCAATAACCGTGCATCTGCACCCAAAAGACCACCAGACATATATGTACTTGTAAAAAAGTATAGTAAGTGTAGCATGAGTACATAAATCAATGCGTACCTAGTAAGTATCTATCCTAACCCTAGAGAAGAAGTGACGAGAGATCGACATCGAGACTTACTAATGGTCCAAAAAGGCAGATTTAATAAGAAGTACCGATAGGGGATAGAGTAAACAAATGAAATAAACAAGTGTAAATATATGATACAATCCTCCTCTATAGAATAGATCAAGCTCTCAATTAGCAATAATCTCCTCAACCGGAGCGCATATATATAATGGACCTCACCAGATGGGTCGTCATAATTCAAATCAGGAAGACTCATAGATACATTGACTTCTTGTCAAATATTACACACGATTCTATAAGAGTATTTTATAGAAATGTCGAGGTGTACGGCTTGATCCCATAATAATATGTACACCACCGAGGGTCGAATGGAATGAACCATAGATGCATCTACTATACTGCCGAGGGGAATGGTCTGCTCCAATGAGAGTGTCGTACATAATTTTCCCAAGACGAACAGCCTGTTCCTATTAGAATAAGACGCTTTAACGGGTCCTTGACCCCACTCACTGATAAACGTGTGAGTTATAATTTTAAGGAAAAACCTTTCGATGAAAACGTACAGCGCGGGAGAAATCTGTAAGAGGAACACAGTTATTCCGCGGCCCATCATGAAACTCATCAAATCTCCAAAATAGCAAGTCTATCACACTATACACATCTAGTCTCAAGTTGTAATGCGAAATAAAGGAATTAAATGAGTAAAGGTAATCCCTGTAGTACAAGTATAGCATGGTGTGAACCTAAGTCTACCCGGACAATAACATGAATCTAACTACGTACAGACTCTCATCACCTCATGCGTACGTAGCCCCCGTAACAAGTCAGACGTTTTAATTACATCACCTAGAGGTAGTTTCCTCCTCACAAATAATTAAAATGGGCCGTGGATTTCACGAGTGGGTCACAGAACAGGCGTGGGCTTTGGGAAAAGGTGCTACAAAATGGATATGGACCTATCTGGGCTATTTTTTTGCAAATACAAATGGGAGGCAAACATGGACAGTGAGACACTCATTGGGTCTAACAAGCAGCAAGGCCAAGGTTTGGGACGCTAATGGACTACGTTGATGCATGGACTTAATGGGCTACTTTAAATAGTTTTATTGTGATATCAATCTTGAGTCCAGTACTCAATTTTGATAGTGGGACATATGTTTTGTTACAAAGTCTATTATTTTCATTTGGTAGGACAACATGACAATTTGTTTTACTTTTATTTATATATATAAAATAGCACTAGGCACAAGCCTAGGGGATTGCCAAAAAAAAATGAGACTTATCTCGCTTCGCAACCAAATTATAAATTCCAATAAACCTTTACCTCGCGAATTGGTGTCGAAAAGCTTCAAATCTAGTCATAAACTATTCAATATACCCACGCAAATCGTAGAAATTAATTCCATATGAAATTACTAATCTACAGAATAAAAATCCAAAATTCATCTAAAATATCAACAGCGGGACCCACGTCTCGAATCTCGGAAAAACTTACCAAAACCAAACACCTATTCCAAGACGAGTCCAGCCATACAAAATTATTTTTCTCCCATTAATTCATGGATTCATGATGTAATTAAGCATGGAATAATGAAATATAATCAATATCGCGATGACAATGCACGTAATTTTTCCAGCATTTTTTTCTATGCTATCGCGGCCATCCTCCCGATATCACAAGAATAAATTTTTCCAATAGCCTTCTCCAACTCTTAAGGACATCATCTAGTGTAATGGTCATAATGTTTTGTAAAATAAACTCTGAATAACAAATGGTTTAATTTTCTAAAAACTAGATACCAAGATCTATAACTTCCATGTTTTGGTCATCTCCTAATTCCATATAGATTTAGAGATATAAGCTGCCAACGTCATCCCTTTGCAACAAAAACCTTTTCTTCACGATTTCAAAACATGTTCCTAGACAACTTGTAGTTTTCCAACCATAACCTTTTGTACACAACTCCAAATGCAAACTGGTATGATTTTCTGAAAACTATACACAAAGTGCTAAAACATTTATTTTTTGATCATCTCCAAATTCCTTATAGATTGCGAGATATAAGCTTCTAAAGTCGAGTCCGCACAACAAAAAGTTTCCTCTACGCGATCACGAATCATTGGACAATTTCTCCAATTGTACTCATCGCAATCCCGACCAGAGTCACGCGATCACATAGCATACTGCTGTAGCCAAACACCAGCAACTAAAAATAGCCTAGAAATGGTCTGAAACTACCTCGAAACTCATCCAAGCCCTTCAGACCCCATCCGAACATACCAACAAGTCTCAAAACATATCACGGACTTAGTCGAGTCCTCAAATCATATCAAACAACAATAAGAAATTAATCACATGCCAATTCAAGCCTAATGAAACTAAGAAATTCCAATTTCCACATTCAATGCTGAAACCTATCAATTTAATTCCGATATACCTCAAACTTTGCACACAAATCATAATTGACCTTACGGAAGTACTCCCTGTTCCTGAATTGGAATCCGTCCCCGATATCAATAAGTCTACTCTCGGTCAAACTTCTAAAAACCTTCACCTTCTAACTTTCGCCAAACGACACCAAAATGACCTACGGGCCTCCAAATTCACATCTGGACGCGCTCGTAAGACCATAATCACCATACGGATCTATTTCAGGCTCGGAATCCAAAAGATACATAGATAACATTAAAATACACTTCAACCCAAATTCATGAAATTCTTCCAAAATGCCAACTTTCCACAATAAGCGCTGCAACGCTCCTGGGTCATCCAAAACCCAATACGCGTACAAGTCATCATATGAACCTATTGGAACCTTCAAATCCCGATTCCGAGGTTGTTTACTCAACAGAACCTTAGTCAACTTGTCACGCCCCAACCTCGGGAGGCGCGACCGATGCTCAATCGAGTGAACCCAACTGAGCAAGCCTTATTAACACTCTCTATCCAACCCAATACAATTAAGGAAAATATGTTTTCGTTCATTTAGACAATATCAAAATCGAACATTCACATTGTTAATTCATTTTCATGTCACAGACCTTAAATCATGGCTAAGTTTCCAAGATTTCATACCGTTATAGTTTAGAAGAACTAGAGCATGGATTTACAACACAACTCATTAACCTATCCAACACCCATACATAACCTACACAAACGTCTACGAAGCCTCTATGGATACAAAAGACAAGTTATGATAACGCCGGGAATAAGGCCCCGGCTATACCTTAAAAGTGGAAATCTACAACAAAAGATGTACAACATAACCTCTTGAAGAAAAAAGGGGCTCACCAAGACTTTGAGAGGAGGAAACTCCTCTACGCATGATCGGCATTGTCCGATATGGAGCCATGTACATTCATTTAAAAATGTAGTGCCCCGACAAAAGGGACGTTAGTACCATAGAATAGTACTAGTACGTATAACTAAACACTATCTAGTTAGAAAGAACTTTCATGCAAGAATAAGGAAATCACAAGTATAACTCAAAAATTTTAAGCGATCACCACATTATCAAATAAAAGAATCAAATAATTTTCACATTATTTTTCCATAGCTTTTAGTTTGGGCATTTCACACTGTTCATCATTGTTCACAATACCACCCCTATATTGATCGGAGTCCGATATCGACTCGACTGACTAGGTTGACTCATTTGAGACATATACTTCAACCACAATCTCATTTTCCCCTTTTCCGAATTTCATTATCAGCACAATACCACCATATGCGCAGCATGGCGTCCGATCTCGGCCCGACAGGCCAGGCCGCCTTACCAATCATCACATTTCAATCTTTATTTCACATATATCATTTCATAGGAACTTGGGGCCATAACTTTCACATCATCTTTGGAACTAGGCCACATTTCACATCATAGGTGCACACAAGAGCAATTTAAATTGTAAGCATAAATAAGACTTCACATAGATGACACGACAAACACAGCTTCGATTCTTGGATTAAGGTCTAAGCATTTCAATACATGATTCATATTCTTCGCACCCTTTTAAGTGATCAAGAATAGCACATTAATCATATTGAGGCACATCCATCACATATATAAACTTGCAACACCAATTCATGTGAAATAACGATAAATACAATAATCCAACTTCAATCTTACCGCACTTACACATACATCAACGGAGCTCAATTTCTAAAAAGATGGGGTTTTAGCCATGCATACCTCAATAGATCTTTTCCTTAAATTCTTACAAAATTGCGGGTCTCTTAGCACTTCAATATACTTTATAGGAACTACAAATTGAACCAAGAATAATTGACACAAATTAGGTTCTAGCTCGATTGAGCATATTATCAAGAACTAAGTGTGCATTGTGATATTAGGACTCTTTTGTGAGAGATGTTTATCATCTTACACCCCAATTACTATATTTTTAACCCATAACCTCCCCATACACTATTGTCACTCATGTATGCAAGATTATCAACCCTCATACCCATGAACCCACTTGCTAATCACTTATTTTAATAAAAATTTCGAAATTATAGAATATGGCATAAGTTCTTACCTCTTAGGGTGAAGACCTAATGATTTCATTTCTCAATCTTCAAGTATTTGGGGCAAGAATTGAGTGGGGACTTGATGAATATAACTCCCTCTCTCACTAGACTTCCTCTCTCACCCTATATGCAGTAAAATAACATAAAAATGGTCGGATGGGGTTGTTTTTAATTGGATAGGGTCGGGTTTGAAAAGTTAGAAAATAGGAGCCTCGACACAATTTGCGATCGCATATGCAATCACATAATTGACAAGCAGCCCGCGAAATGGACCACGAAAATGGTCCTAAAACCTGAGCAAACTGTCTGGGTATATGATAGAAATGCGGTCCGCATACCTGTTCTGTGGTCGCATAATGCACCGTAGAACTGCTTTTCACTAAAATTCCAAGGGGATTATTCGATGACTATTCGGCCTGCATATTGATTATGCGATCGCATAATGGGCCGCATAGTTGACCTCAAAATTACCATCAAACTGTCTCACTCTGCGGCGACTATGCAGTCCGCATAGGTATTATGTGATAACATAAAAGCACTTTTCTGGAAAAAAGTTATTCCTTAACTTTTTAATGCATAGTTCAATCCAAAGGGTCCGAGCCGCGGTCACAATCCTAATTTGGCACCACAAGCTTTCGAGTACTAATTTCATGGGGCCTTACACAACTCTTCCAACTGAAAGCTTCCGAAATGGGAATTTTCTATCTGAATCAACTATGAACTTCTCGTAATTCAATTCTGATCACACGTGCAAGTCATAATACCTGAAGTGAAGCTACTCAAGGCCTCAAACCACTGAATGACGTGCTAGAGCTCAGAATGAGTGGTCGAGTTGTTACATTCTCTCCCACTTAAACATATGTTCGTCCTTGAAAGTGCTAAGAACTACTCCAGAGTTGTCCAAAATCACTATTTTACACCTCGTGCACCTAACTGTGCCACCACAACCCACTTGAGCACATTAGCTCAAAACTGACTGAAGATCTTTCTTGCTACCTTAGTTAACAAGCTCTAGAACTAAATTCAAACATTTTGAATTCTCCACGATACTAGATTCTCACACACGAACACCGTACCAATCACCAGACACTGAACTGAACGTGACCATGCTCCTCCGGTAAAATCACACCATGCACCCCATAACTCATTTGCCCATGGCAATTCCCCAAGCAGCACCGCTGAGATTTCCATTCACCCAAAGCCCGTAGTATACCTCATAAAATATATAAGCCTTGTTCTAACACTCGCAATACTGCCACAATTGAAGAGATGTGTAGAAAAGCTCATAACCACTTGTTGAATCACAAATTATGGAGTCTCTCCTCCTGACGGAAACCATTACCTCATTCTGAACTGAATAACAATATTTGCTCTTTAATATGTCTTATATAAATCTAATCGCACTTACTCTAGTCCCAACGATCTCGTCTTACCCAGTACAAGCTACTCCGACAATAAGCCACCACAAACACTATCTAAGATTTTGTATGACGCCATCAATGCGTCAACAAGCTACAACTTGAATATGAGACATAAGGAAGAATGAACTCTAGAAAAGAACTATCCACCATGTGTAACGAATAAAACGGCCATCCGATACTATGAGCCTTTATCAGAGGGAAGATATACAACACACAAAAATAAATATAAGGAACCGTGCTTAATCATATCATTGTTGCAGCGTGCAACCTGATCCATGCATGATATTGCTGCAGCGTGTAACCTAATCCAACCATGTTACCATTGTGGCATGCAACCATTAATATCCGTGGCGGCGTGTCACCTGATCTGCACATAAGAATCAAGAAGAAAATGCGCATCAAATCGTAATTCTTATACTCATAAATGTCCGAAAAGTGACCACAAGAATGCCAAGTGCGTAACACAAATCCTGGGAAACGGATAGCATCATACGCTACAAAATCCAAGCACAACTAAATTGCGATATATGATATGAATCTCGAGCGCCATCCTGCTCACATAATATCATATCTATGCGGGACCTTAATGCATGTGCGAATAATTAAACCGTCTCCCAACCCATATGGAATAATAGACTATTACATGGAATCAACTGATGACGAAAATATCATCCAATGTTTGAAGACTCCTCTATAAGAAAGGTTATGCTGAATGAACACATGCGGCCTGGTGTAGAGCACATATCCCCATTTACGCCCATCGATGGACCTCAAGTGGATTCTGATCATACTTCCGTATGTGGAAGTATGCCATAAGTAAATTGATATAAGCTCGGAAATGAGATGTTACATTCGGTATTTTCATACGTTAAAGATCGTCGTAAGCTAATCAACATAAGTTCGGGAATGAGATCATTTTGAGATTATAAGCATTATGATATTTCAAACAATTAATGAGTAAATTCGTGAAGCTAGGAGGATAAGCAAAACAAAGAAAATGATTTTTTGTCAAAATCTAGCATATTAGGATAAAATACGGCCGAAGCTAAAATACCCGATATTATGGACTAGTGCCATACAAGGTACCACATGACCAAAATAATAAGGTGTATAAGGTGTATTAAAAGTGAGAGTATTTTAAGTTGTATACGGAGAAATCGGAGGATCCAATTTTTCGTCATTAATTCATTTCATAAGATCATCTCAAGGCCTCGAGGTTGCGAGGCTGCGATCCAGTTCACTCCCTCGAGGCTCATCTATGCCCAGCTTAGAGGCAATATCGACCGTGGAAACGGTAAAAATGAGGGAGTTTCCAAGACACATGGCTAAGTCTGACAGAGCCTATGCGGCCTATTATGGACCCAAATCAGGGTGTCATATCTAGCTATCCCATCTCCATATCTTTACAATTAATGTATTTTGTACTATGTTGGTATTCCACTTCTATATACAGGGGATCCATATAATTTTATAAATGACTGTTGTTGCTTCAACTATTCTACACGAAATATACAAGAACTCTCTCTCTCTCTCTTTTCTCTCTAACATACTCTCTCGATATCATTACTTTTATTTATTATTTTCATACTTCTTCTTTATTTATTGCTTATCATTGGCCATAAAGAGCCTTTGATAATTGTTTCATATCTGCTAGCCCTTCCCAAATTACCAAGCCCGAGCCTAGGAACCGATCCTGAGGCCCTATAATGGTCAATCCCTGACACCACCTGCCTAGCTTATCGATTTGATTATAAGTTTCTTTTAGCGTGCATTCCGTCTCTAAACTTGATACACCTAGGATCAACTGATTAACAACTAGCATAAAAATAGATCACGTATTCTTATAGTCCCATCAAAAAATTTAATTATTATTATCATTTTAATTGTAAAGAGTTTGGTGCTCACCATGGGGCTAAAAATTATAGTGATTATTTTCTTGTTGGTTCCGTTACACAACGCAAGTTACCTTTCGCACTTTCTCTAGTCCAAGATCTTCGATTTCAAGTCAAAATGTCTGGCTCAGTAAATAGAGTCAAAAATGATAACCTTGAAAACCATGAAGAAAGCGGTGTGGCTATTCCGATTGTTAGTGCTCCACCACGGAACCCCAAAAAAGCACCTGGACCGATCCCAGTGGACGCGGGTTTTCATGATACACACCAAGTCGATGAAACCTCACGTACTGATATGAGCATACAACAAGACGACCAACAGGAAGCCCAAAAAACCCCACTTTGAGAAGAACGGGAGGTTAGCCTTCATGTTATTTTTGAAATGTTGCAGGCACAATAACTGGCTATTGCTCAGCTGCAAAGCAACACAAAAACCCTTAGCACAGTAGTACCAAGAATAACCCCCTCGACCGAACAGGTACCAGAGATATCGAGCAATAATGGATCGATAGACGATCCTGCCATCATAAAAATGCTCGAGGACCTCACCAAAAGGGTCAAGTCGGGCAAGAAAAAGATAGTGGCCAATGACAAGAAGGTTGAGACCGACCACTCCAGGGTCGACCAAATCCCAAATGCGCCACCGGTCCTGAAAGGCGTAGATTCAAAGAAGTTCGTGCAGCGGTTGTTCCTAGAGGAAACAGCCTCAAAACCCATTCCAAAAAAGTTAAGAATGTAAGAACTCCCAAAGTACAACGGGACCTCAGACGCTAATGAGCACGCTACTGCCTACACATGCATAATGAAGGGCAATGATATAAAAGATGACGAGATCGAATCCATCTTATTGAAGAAATTCAGGGAGACACTCTCAAAAGGGGCCATGATGTGGTATCACAACATAGCTCCCAACTCTAAAGACTCGTTTGCAATGCTGGCAGACTCCTTCATAAAGGCACACGCCGGTGCCACCAAAGTAGTAATCAGGAACTTTGACGTGTTCAAGATCAAGCAAAGAGAGAACGAGATGTTACGAGAGTTCGTATCTCGCTTCCAAATGGAATGAATGGAACTAATCCCGGTCTCCAATGACTAGGCGATGTCGGCCTTCACTCAAGGCCTGAATGAACATAGCTCACTGGCCTCGAGGTAGCTAAAAGAGAACATGATTAAGTATCCCACCATAACCTGGTTGTATGTCCACAACCAATATCAGTCAAACATTAGGGTCGAGGAGAAAGGGCTCAGTATACCCGAATAGGCTTTTGACGAAGGAGCTGAAGTTAAATAAGGAAATATATTAGCCATACACCAAAGACAGGAGGAACGCCCCAAGGAGAAACCCACCTCGCAATGATCGATTGGTCAAACAAGGACAGAATCCCCAGGGACTCATTCATAGAACCAGATTTGATGGAAACGCATGATCAACAGGGGCATCGCTTATTAGAATATAACTTCAACATCGATGTATCAGATATCATGTTCGCCATCAGCAAAATTAGAGGCACCAGATGTCCCAGGCCTATACAGTCGGATACTTCCCAAAGGAATCATAACTTAGTATGTTAATTTCATAATACACACAACCATAGGATAGAAGATTGCTACCAGCTCCGAGAGGAAGTAGCTAGGCTACTCAATAAAGGTCACCTCCGAGAATTCTTAAGCGACCGGGCCAAAAATCAGTTTTGAGAAAGAGAGGTGGCCAAGAAGAATGAAACGAACGAGCCATAACACGTTATCCAGATGATATTAGGTGGCATCGACGCTCTCCAGGAACCCGTGATGATAACGACAAAAATATCCATCACCAGAGAATAGCGATCCCAGGGATACATACCCGAAGATGCCCTCATGTTCAGTGAAGAGAACTCCAAGACCTTGTGTCAACCTCATAATGACACACTAGTAATCTCTTTCCTCGTAAATATATTTTGAATAAAACATGTAGTGGTAGATCCAGGTAGCTTGGCCAATATTATCAGGTAGAGGGCAATAGAACAGCTCAGACTGCAAGATCAAATTATGCCCGCCACTCGAGTCCTCAACGAATTCAATAGGGCAAGTGAAACAACGAAAGGAGAGATCACTCTCCCAGTCATCATGGTCGACATGGCCCAAAATGTAAAATTTCATGTCATCAAAGGATACATGAAGTACAACGCCTTGTCCGAACGACCGTGGATACACTGCATGAGAGCAGTACCATCCAACCTTTACCAAATGATGAAATTCCCAACAAAGGATAGGATTAAAACCATCTATGGGGAATAACACGCGACAAGGGAAATTTTCATGGTACATAATATGGAATCGACACCAATACCTCCACCATCAAAAGAGCCAAAGGGTAATCAAACTACATCTTTGGTTAAGCCCGATTAAATATAGCAGAGGACTGTACAGTCTCCTCATTACAAATGACAGGGACATATCAGACATCGGAACATCACTGGCACATCCTACGATAAGTTATGACCGTCACCCTTTTCATTTTTATACTAACCCTTATGCAGGCGACCGACCAAAGCAGTCAAAAGCCCTTATCCAGCCCGAAGACCTTAATGTTTTAAAGCGTCCGTTGCACTTTTTTCCTTCGACCAAGTTTTTATCCCAAAGAGGGTTTTTTCGGCAAGGTTTTTAACGAGGCAACATACACATGCTACCTAAGGAAGATCTGATAGGTATTCTAGGCTTCTTTTGTAATCAACCTTGAGCACTAGAGGCCATCCCCTTGGAAGATCATCCACCCGGAAGAGTCGAGAAATGCCAAATAGGGTCACAACAGGAAAATGATGTACCAGACAAAATGGTCAAATGAACCGTGTCCATGTAGCCGAGCCCCCGAGAGTGGAGGCATATGTAATTATGTCGAGTAATCGAAGAATAATTTTTGCACAAAGTATCTTATGTTCCAAAGAAAACTTAGTATTTTCGCAAAAATGACTCCTCCATAAAAAATATCTCGAAAACTCGAAGACTGACATCAATTATGCGGCACCTGTATGACCCCAGGTTCAGAACTCCAAACTCATAAGATCTCAACCAGGCATCATGGAAATCAGGAAACATCTCCAAAAAAGAAAAACTCCCTGAACACTCGAAGACTGGCACCAGAAATCCAAAAAATGCATGACCTCGGGGTCGAAATCTCAAAAATTGTAAGCCCTCAATGAGGCAATAACGAGCTTTCGAGTAACGGCTCCTGAGCCAAAATAATCTCTACGACTCGGAGACTATGACGCCGAGCGGGCAGACTCTGTCTTGTAAGACCTACATAAGGCAACAAACAGAACTCTAAGACCTCAAACAAGGCAGGAATCATACTATTACCAAGTATCCTAAAAGTGTAAAACCTCAAGCAAGGAATGAATCATACTTATACCAAGTATCTAAAAATGGTAAGACCTCAAAGGCATGAAAATTTTGTAAGACCTTACTACAGGTATAAACTTGATCCCGAAGTTTAGGCTATATATCGCATTTGTAAGATTCTTAAAAAGTTATACCCTCGATATAGACACCTAAACTACTACACTCGGGACCATAAGTGGCTCTAGCCAAGCATAAATGACTAGGACATACAGCTGTAACAGCTAAACTAACGGGACTGGGGGACGCCTGACCGTCACTACAAAATCATAGGCCATTACTTCGAATCTACTTGTAAAAGAACCAGTTAAACAGGCTACCCTCAACATAGGCAAAAAAGCTTCGACCATGTCAGCTCCAAATCACAAGGCTTTGAGCTACTTAGCCTACAAGTCAAGCACCCTGAAATGCTCGATCATCGCTGCAAATGACTTGAAATCGAGGTTACTCCCGAACCGACGACGGGTCAGGTAAAATAATTTCAAAATCCCTTAACGAGAGGAAAATTAAGCCAATAAAAGGTCGCTTCAACCCAAAGCGTAAGAGCCATTGTCGCCAGCTAATATTAAAAGGCCACATCGGCCCAAAGCGTAAGAGCCATTATCACCAGCTCACACAAACATGAAAACTTAAGGGTCAAATGAGCTCGAGTCGTAACCCAATTTAGAGACATAACCCAAAATAGTTACTTACATATGCCTCATGGCAAAGCGTAAGAGCCATTGTTGCCAGCTCACACAAACATGAAAACTTGAGGGTCAAATGAGCTCGAGTCATAACCCGATTCGGAGAAAGAACCCAAAATAGTTACCTACATATACCTCAAGGCAAAGTGTAAGATCCATTGTCTGCAGCCTAATAAGCCTCAGGGCCTCGCATATATAACATCGCTTCGATCAAAGCCGTAAGAGCCATTGTTTCCAGCCCATACAAACATAAAAGCTTGAGGGTCAAATGAGCTCGAGTTGAAGCCCGACTTAGAAACTAAACCCAAAACAGTTGAGCAAAAGAATAAGAGCTCTAATGCCAACTTATAGTAAAAGTTGCATTGACCGAGCGCGTAAGAGCCCCTGGGCCAGCCTAACGAGCATCGGGGCCATATCATGAATCTAAGGATTTTCAATAACTCTGAAACCAGTTCACCTGGGCAAATTCAAGATAGAAAGGGGTACAGACGATGTAAAGCCACAAGTTTTCTTTTTACATATACGTGAAAAAACACATTCTCCATCTATAAACATGCTTTTGAAATTCAACATACAAAATGGCAAAATTTGCGCCCTACCCCTAGGAGCTACAGCCTACCGGCCTCATCTTCCCTCTCCTCAATGTCCGACATAAGCAACCGAGCACCACGCTCATCCGCCTCGCTCGCGCCAACTCTTATGAGAGAAAAAAAACCCTGGCACAGATATCCTTGAGAGTCTTTCTTCGAGACTTAGAACGAGCATATGCTTTGACACTCTATTCACGATCAAGGATCCTCTTCATCTCATCTTGGGCACCGGTAGCATCCTTCAAATAAATTTCCATCTCCTGATTGTCCTTAGTTCGGCTCAGCACCGCTCCGGTCTGGGCATCAAGAATCTCAGCCCTAACCTTCGAAAGCTCGGATTTGAGCTTCGTGACCATATCCGCTTGAACTAAAGCATTATCACGAACTAAGCGGATTTGAACCTCGAGGGCAGGAAGTTTAGCCAAGGCATTTTACTCCTCTGAAGCCTGAACCTCTGCTCGAGATCTTAGCTCCCCACAATCATGCTTGATTTGGTCAGCTTCATCCCGAAGACATTCCAGAGCTTCTGTCTTTTACTGCAACTAGGATAAATGGAGATTTAACCTCAAAATTTAAAATACGGAGAGCATGCTCACCCGGGAAGGAAAATTACCTGCTCCATCAAGTAGCTCTCGTAATTCGATCCCAAGTACGCCTTATATCGCAACTGTGCAAGCTCGAACTCCTTTTCATCACAAAGGAGCCTAAGGGATCTATCCTCATCCAGAGCTTTTCGAAGCCTGGCTCTATGACGGAGTAGCTCATACCTGAGCCTTTAAAAAGCCAACAAAAGAAAAATTCGATAAGGAAGGGAAGACGCGGGATTTAGAAGGCCTATGTTGAAACACATCGCAAAGTGAAGCTGGCATACTTTCTCGAAGGCCGAGCACACATTTGTTGATCTAGTCCCCTCAGCCCTGGAACAATCGACTCCAGTCGAAGCATGATCGCTCGAAGAAGCCATCTTTCCAGAAGCAAAAACTTCAGGCGCAGTAGGTTCGGACGATGTTTCCGTCTCAAAGCCCCGGACCCGTTTCGCCTTACTTTGAGCGCCATTGCCCTGCGAATGTGTGTCCCTCTTATTATTGTCACTCTTTAGACTGGGAGCTGACAACCCCTCCACCTCACGAAAGGAGCATGTCCTGCCTTTAAAGGCCCTATGATACCTACGGCAGCAAGATTAATACACCAAAGAGGAAAATGTCTCTCCAAATGAACAAAGGATAAGGAAAAAGTAGTACACACATATACAATAATATTTTACGTTGCATCTAACCCGGGATGCAGCTCGCCACCTATGCTCATCACGAGTCGAGTGGGTCGCCAATTCCCGAACCTAACCAGGTAGATCAGGAATTCGCCCGGTGCCAATGAAATTACAACAGAAAAGGTGGAAACACGGTTACGAAACTAGAATTCGCCATAAGCAAATTTGAGAAGGCACAGGATGCACCACTTACGTGTGTAGTTCAATTCCTCGGGGAATGGCATAAATTCCACGGGGACAACGTCAGCAGTTCGGACCCTGATGAATCGACTCATCCATTCCTGATCTCTATCTTTCACATCATCAATAACAAAAGGCCGGTTGACAGGAACTGCAAGGTTAGCAAAACTTAATGGTGAAAGAGCCGGTACAACCTAATGAGATGATAGAGCGTGAATTCACGCCCCGTCTTCTCTGCAAAGAACCTTATCATCAATACTATTCACCAAAATGATGGGTGTATCTATGCTAAGGTAACTCGATACTTCAAGAAAAGTCGAGCACAACCCTATCAAGAGGGCCTAGTGTGAAATGATACATGTATACATTCAGGAATCCATCGGCAGGATCTGTACTACCCTCAACAGGGGAAAGTACCCGTAGCACCACCTTCTCCCTCCATCTGCAGTCTCTCCTTACGAACTCAAGGCGCACCTTTCTTATCGAAGAAATAGTCTTCAAGGTAAACTCTCGGTGATCCTGCACACTAGGAGTGGAACTCTCCCCTCCCTGTCGGACAGATCCCGAGATAGCATGGCTATGGCAAGACTAGAGAACTGGAGCAGGAACCTACACAAACACTTTGATGCTTAGGTAACGAAGGACACGACGTCAAAAGAGAAGGATAACTATATAAAATAGTGGGATCTCCCGAGAAGCGGAAGTAACCCTATATATATATATATATATATATATATATATATATATATATATGGGTG
>MU750027.1:68791-97031 GCA_026770625.1 Nicotiana glauca | reverse complement strand
TATATACGCATGTATATATATATATATATATATATATATATATATATATATATATATATATATATATGGGATAAATATTAGCGGGAAATAAAAAAAGAGTGAATGAAGGATTATGGGTAAGATATGATATATCGATGACAATGGTAGATCTAAAAGATGACAATATTATAGAGACTATAGCCAAGTGAAGGAAAAGACGAGAGGTGACAGGACTTGAGATAACAAAAGGGTATGATTCATAACATTATATCCTCATTTTGAGAAATAAGTTTGTGACTCTAACGTGACTACCAGAAGGAATAGTTAGACCCCAGAGTAATAGGAATCAGTATTGATTAGTGAACAAGATAAAGTAAATTTGAATTAAGGAATGAGTGGTTTGATAATGGCCAATATCATGAGAATTTTAGATTGCGTTCCGGTGATAATAAAATGGACAATAGAATAAGATTTATGAGAAATTTAGAGAATTGTCATTCAGGAAGACGCTTCCCTAAAGCAACAAATGTGAGCAATGTTAAGCTTAAGGGACTGTATGTATCAGTTACACTAAGTGTCACCCTCGCGAGTTAGGAAATTTTTTATCCTTGGTATAGAAGGATTACCGCAAGGCGAGTAAGGGTCATCGATGATTTGAAAAGATGCCAAAGATGAAGAGGTAAAATGTCTATACTTAGATCATCGTACAACTAAATCTTATTACTCTCCTAAAAGGGGGGAATATGAAGTGATGTGGCATTAAGTTAGGATTAAGTGGCTCAAGTAACTATGGAATAGTAAAGGAAGAATTTGATAAAAAATGAGAAAGGGATGAGATTGCACTTATTCAACTCCTACATATATGGTACGATTCCAGAACATTATGCAAACACGGCATCAATGAGAGGAAGTAAGGGCTCTTATCAGAGATGTTATTGATAGATAAAAATCCAGTGCGAGAAGTAAGGTAAGACAAAAGAAATAACCCAAGGAAGACTACGCAGAATATTGATATGAGAATGGGCCAACGAGTAGTTAGTAATTGATTCAGGAAAAGCCTAGTTATTGCTAAATAGGAGGTAACAGATGAGTCAGCAGATCGTGCAAGATAAATATAGTTAAACCCCATATAGTGAATTCAACTTCACAGTAATGTCATTGAAATTCTTGTGAAATATTCAGATAGGAGTTAAGGCAGTTAAAGGTACCGTATGAGTATTACAGAAATAAAAAAGAGTGCCACTGGGAAGACGGTCAAAACATCAGTTCAGAAGTGACCCTGCAAGCATAAGGGTGTGGAAGTAAGTAACTACGGATAATTATAGGCAAGTAAGGACATCAAAAGGTCTGCCAAATATACAATGTAATAAGCTCACAACTTTATAAGAGTCAGAGGATCCTCCCTAAGTACTACAACGAAAGACTAGCCGAGGAAATAAGGAAGAAGGCTTCAACCTAAGCATAATAACTTGAAGAAGAAATGGTCATGTAAAAATAGTCTCACTAAAATATTATATGCACTCCCTAAGAAAGTGCCATCTAACTTGACTAATGAATAGGAAGTAAGTGATATTCGAGATCATATGGGTTACATGGGATTCTAATATTCGTAAGTGCCAAGATAAGCCAAGTACACACGCAACAAGGGGCAGAAAGACCGAGAAAAGTAATACCTTACGTTTAAAAAAAGTTGAGCAGGAATGAAATGAATTATTTGACCAATGATCTAGAGTTAGTTACATTATGAATGCACTTAAAATTTTAGAGTATTATCCATGCAGCATATATGTTGACAATCATACAGCCGCAGAAGACTTCGGTATAAGTTAAAATAAACAATTAAGTCAAGTTCATAGACCAAGGATTGAATTTTTAGAAGATTGTATAATTGATATTCCATAGCGTCCATGAAAGGCTAACGTAATAACTAATACCAGGAGCCACAAATCGGAAAATTGCTTAAGCGTACATAAAGGTTGATCAGAAGGAAGAGGAAACTAAAGAGTTACATCAATCAAGTAAATCATGAGTTTGATTAGTAGATCCAGAAAATTATAGAAATCGTGATTGAGAACATTGCAGGATCACTCTTAGTACCTCAGGTACAAGAGAAAAAGTACAACAACCATATTCTATAACGGCCCTTAAAATAAAGCGAAATAGAAAAGTACAAGCCTCATAAGAAGTAAGTACCAAGATTTCATCGAATTGTGGATACACTAGAGGTACAAGTATTATAATTGAGCTTTAAGTTATGGACATGAATTATACCTACGTGAAAGGGAGGTCATGAAATAAATAGGAGATACGATGCAAGATTTTAAGGTAATAAGGTAAAGGCGAACAACGTACGAAATACTCAAATGCAGAAGGTTGTGAATAGTCCATACTTCAGGTAAAAGGCTAGAAGCACGGGCATTCAGTATCCAGGAATAATAGCGGCATAGTCAGTAGAATATCTTTTAGCCTATGGATTCTAGGTACCGAGAGATCTAGCCAAGAGAGTAAAGAAGAGTTAGAGACAATGTGATGTCTCGCTTGATGTTCCAGAATAATATAAGGAAATCTATGGTGCAAGCAAGTTTAAGGAAGGTTGTGAATAGTATAAAAAAGATACGTATAGGTCGCAAGCTAAAGTATAGTAAAGCGATAAGGTTTTATGACATGAGTAAGGATGAGAAAGGGTGAAAGAGAAGGTGACGAGAATGGATAAGTCCTCAGGATTAAGCCCATGAAAACAAGAGAGCTAATAGTTTCTCTAAGTTATAGAAAGTTCAGTATAGCCTGAATGAACTCAAAGGAATCAAGACTAATAGCATCTAGAAGAAATGGAATAATGCCCTAGTTGTGGAATGAGGGTCTGATTGTGATAGATAAAGGATAATATTTGGGCCTTCGATTGACTAATGACTTAAAGAGGATTTCATGAATTTTATGGGATTAAAATACCCATTTAAGGTGAGTCATATTGGAATGCTATAAAATACGGTTAGGGAAGTATAGTATAGCCCATTGATGGATCAATCTAATTACTCCAGATGTCCCCGATGAAATGTGAGCCCTAGCGGCAGCGTTACATAAGAGATCAAGCTATCAGTGGTAGATGATAGATCAATATTAAGGTGAATAAACAATGGATGGACAAGTCACAAAATATGAGGTAAGATAAGGCCCTCATTTTTAAGATGAACAGTAATGAGGAAGAATTAAATGGCATGGTAGTGATGAGTTTCACGTGCTCTAAGCCCGGCCTGCGCGCGGTTAGGAAGATTAGCCGCAATCTGAGCGGTACTACCCACCCTACCCTACCACCTATAGATTTATACATAACCAGGCCTATGAAATAAGATATAGCAATATTCTTAAGTTCGAAATATTATCTAGCAAAGAACTTTAGTATACCTATAGATTTCCAGAGGGACATCTTGTCAAGCTCTGTATATGTTTACAAAGTGAGGCCTAGAGACAGGTTAAAAGCTGGAGGAAAAAGGGGAGAAGAGTCACATAGATGCACTTACAAGGTTAAAGTCATACAAACTGCATGGTAAAAGGTAGCAACAGTTACGAGATTGAAAGGATTCCGACCCTAAGTCGTAGTGTGAGAAAGAGACCCAAAGAGGGGAAGGCCCTAGCATTTGGAGTTATTCACAGAATAGTTACCTTGATGGAAAGTAGAGTGCTAAAGTATTTGGAAGATATATGTCATGAAAATGATGAGTGCATCAATAAATAGTCGAAGACGAATGTTCCAAAAGGGGAAATGATGTTACTCCCAATGCTTCCATGTCACGACCCTAGTTCACCGATCGTGAACATGTCGTGATGGCACCTAGTCCCCACGACCAAGTAAGCCAAGTACTGCAGAAAAGATATAATATTTGTGGAAAAACCAATTAAAACTGAACATATGAAAAATAACAACTGAGTTTAAGACCGTCCGACCTGTATAACTCTAAGAATATGCAGAAGTCTACAACCAAATCCCAAAACCCGGAAACTGACAAGAAACACAGGCTAATAGAATTCCAATAAGTACTCCAACCTCCAAAATAACTACATCAAAAGTATGATAGGATAACATCTCTACAACTAGAATAAGGAAGAAGACTTTTCGGTCTGCGAACGCTGCAGATATACCTCGAAATCTCCGTATGTCTCCTCGCCTCAAGGATAGTACGCCTGAGTAGAGGTACCTGTATGATCTGCACATGAAAAACATGCGCAGGAAGGGCATGAGTACACCACAACGGTACTCAGTAAGTGCCAAGCCTAACCTCGGTTGGGTAGTGACGAGGAAAGGTCAGGGCCCTACTGAGGTAAAAGTAATAAAGTAACAATAATTAACAGGATGCAAGTCTGACACAAATTAATAAATGCGGCAGTGTAATAAGGCAAAATAACGAGCAAGGATAGCTTCAAGGATAAAGCAGAAACACAAGTAAACACAGCTAAATTTCAAAATACCAACGAGGGTCTCCCAGGATACCGTCCTGTAGCCCTTTCCTCAACTGTTCAATGGACTTCCTGGATACCGTCCCGTAGTCCAATCATCAATGTGCAGGGGATCTCCCGAGATACCATCCCGTAGTCCCAAAATAAAAGGGCAGGGGGATCTCCAGGGATACCGTCCCGTAGTCCCAAAAATAAAAGTGCAGGGAGGATCTCCCGGGAATCGAATCCGTAGTCCCAAAGTAAACAAACAAGGGGGGAGCTACTGGAATCCCACATCCGTAGTCCCAATGTAAATGCGCAATCACATCCAGAAACAAACCAAGGGATAAGTAAGAAAAATGGAGCAGTAGATAGAACTAGCCTAGCATGCTTCACGTAGTACAATTAAACAACTTAAGCAATTAGGCAATTAAGTCAGTTAGACACGCTTTCCTAGTCTAGCACAAGTAATAAGCTTCAAGTAAGATAAGGCATATAAGAAAGAAAGTTAAATATTAACAATTTAAGTAAAACAGGATTTTCATCAATCGGCTCAAGTACGCGCTCGTCACCTCGCGTACAAGGCACTCAAATATCAAGAACAAATCCAAAGGGGAAAGGTCCTCCACACAAAGTTAGACAAGCCACTTACCTCGAACCGGCTCAATATCAATAGAAATCACGCCTTTGCCACAAGAATCCGACTACAAATGGCCCAAATCTATTTAATTCAATTACATATCGTAAATAATATTGCAAACAACTGATTCCACTATTAAAAATTAAAGCTAGGGCGCAAAAATAGGTAAAATGACCAAAATGCCCCTCCTGCCAATGTCTCGGAATCAAATAATTTTCACATTTTCAGAACCCTCGTACTCTCACGAGTCTAACCATATAAAAATCTCCCAAATCGGAGGTCAAATGCCCCCTCAAAACCCAATAGTTTGGTCTATGAAGTTTTACCCCAAATTTAACAAGTTTTGATCCTACATTCGAATTCCAATGATGTATTTAGCTATATAATGATGAAATATAATGAAAAGGGATCAAATAAACGTTACCCAATGATTTTCTCTTCAAACCCCACTCGAAATCGCCTTCTCCCGTGCTCAAATTGAGTTTTCTAACTTATGAAATCAAAACCCTCGAATTTTCTATATCTACACAAACATTTCCGCTTCTGCGAACAAGGGACCGCTTCTGCGGTCCTGCTTCAGCGGCAATACAACCGCTTCTGCGGCTTCATTTAAAGATCTCAGATTCCGCTTACGCGGTTCCCATCCTGCAGAAGCGAATCCGCTTTTGCGGAAACCCTACCGCTTCTGCGATTTCCTGAAGGGTAACCCAAACTCGCTTCTGCGACGAGGAAGATGCTTCTACGGTTCCCAAGCCACAGAAGCGGAAATACCAGAAAGAAAAAAGATACCAGCTGCAACAAACTTAGAAATTTACCCCGTTAACCATCTGAAATCATCCCGAGGCCCCGGGACCTCAACCAAAAGCAGCAATACCACCTAATACCTCATTCAAACTTGTACCAATCCTCAAAACACCTCAAACAACACCGAAAACCCGATTAAATCAAGGATTCAAGCCTAAGAACTTCAAATTCTATCAAAATACGCTTTCGATCAAAAACCTAACCAAACCTCGTCCGAATGACCTGAAATTTTGCTAACACATCCCAAATGACATGACGGAGCTACAGCAACTTCCGGAATCCAAATCCGACCCTCGTATCAAAAACTCGCTATCGTACCGAAAACTTCATAAATTCGAACTTCGGCATTTCAAGCCTAAATGAGCTACGAACCTCCAAATTACATTCCGAACATGCTCCCAACCCCGAAATCACCTAACGTATCCATCAGATTTCCATTCCGAGGTCGTCTTCACACTGTTCCAAATACTGACCATTTTTCAACTCTTAAGCTCTCATTTAGCGACTAAGTATCCCAAAACACTCTGAATCCTAACACCGAACGTCCCGGCAAACCAAAATAGCAAAAATGAACTTAGGGGAAGCAGTTAATGGGGGATCGAGGCGTAAATTCTAAAAACGATCGGTCGGGTTATTACATCCTCCTACACTTAAAAATTTGTTCATCCTCGAACGAGCATAGAGAACAAACCTGAAGTACCAAAAAGATGAGGGTACTGGCTGCGCATATCCTGCTCGGTCTCCCAAGTCGCCTCCTCGGCCAGCTGACCCTGCCACTGGACCTTCACTTAAGCAATGTTCTTTGACCTCAACTTTCTGATCTGCCTGTCCAAAATGGCCACTGGCTCCTCAACATATGATAGATCTTTGTCCAACTTGACTGAACTGAAATCCAACACGTGTGACTGGTCACCGTGATATCTCCGGAGCATTGAAACATGAAATACCGGATGAACTCCGGCTAGGCTGGGAGGTAAGGCAAGCTCATAAGCAACCTCCCAAACTCGCCTAAAGATCTCAAAAGGGCCAATAAACCTTGGACTCAGCTTCCCTTTCTTCCCAAACCTCATGATACCCTTCATAGGCGAGACCCGAAGTAGAACCCGCTCACCAACCATATATGCAACGTCACGGACCTTCTTGTCAGCGTAACTCTTCTGTCTGGACTGGGCTGCGCAGAGTCTATCCTGAATCACCTTAACCTTCTCTATTGCATCCTGAACCATTTCTGTGCCCAATAGCCTGGCCTCACCCGGCTCAAACCAACCCACTGGAGATCAACACATCCTACCAAATCAGGCCTCAAACGGTGCCATCTGAATGCTGGACTGATAACTATTCTTATAAGCAAACTCCGCCAGTGGCAGGAAATGATCCCATGACCCTTCAAACTCAATCATGCACGCACGGAGCATATCCTCCAAAATTTGAATAGTGCGCTCGGACTGTCCATCCGTCTGGGGGTGAAATGTCGTGCTCAACTCCACCCGAGTGCCTAACTCCTACTGCACGGCTCACCAGAACCGCGATGTAAACTGAGTACCTCTGTCTGAGATGATAGAAACTGGAATACCATGCAAACGGACGATCTCCCTGATATAAATCTCCGCCAACCGCTCCGATGAATAAGTGGCACACACAGGTATGAAATGATCGGACTTGGTCAGCCGATCCACAATTACCCAAATAGAATTAAACTTCTTCACGGTCCGTGGGAGTCCAGATATGAAGTCCATGGTGATACGCTCCCACTTCCACTCTGGGATCTCAATCTGCTAACTCAAGATCGTGGACAGGGTAGTTCTTTTCATGTACCTTCAATTGTCTGGATGCGTAGGCAATCACCCTACCGTCCTGCATCAACACCGCTCACACTCCTCTATCCACTGAAATGGGGCACCCTTTTGGGTCAATCTAGTCATAGGGGTCGCAATCGACGAAAACCCCTCCACAAAGTGACGGTAATAACCCGCCAAGCCAAGGAAACTGTGAAGCTCTGTAGGTGAGGAGGTCCTGGGCCAACTTTGCATGGCCTCTACCTTCCTCGGATCCACTCGAATGTCCTCACTCGATATCACGTGGCCTAGGAATGCCACAGAACTCAGCCAAAACTCACATTTTGAGAACTTTGCATATATTTTCTTCTCTCTCGGAGTCTGAAGCACTATCCTCAGTTGCTGCTCATGATCTTCCCGGCTCCAGGAATATACCAGAATATCATCAATAAAAACAATCACGAATGAGTCAAGATACGGCCTGAATACACTGTGAATCAAATGCATAAAAGTTGCCGGGGCATTAGTCAGCCCAAATGACATAACAAGGAAGTCGTAATGACCATACCGAGTCCTTAAGGCAGTCTTCGGGATATCTGGCTCCCGAATCTTCAACTGATGATAACCTGAGCGCAAATCAATCTTGGAAAACACTTGTGCGCCCTGAAGCTGGTCAAACAGATCATCGATACGAGGTAAAGGATATCGGTTCTTCACTGTAACTTTGTTCAACTGGAGATAATCAATGCACATACACATAGAACCATCCTTTTTCTTCACAAACAAGACAGGAGCACCCCATGGAGAAACACTAGGCCGAATAAAACCCTTACCTAGCAATTCCTGTAATTGATCCTTCAACTCAGAAGGAGCCATGCGATACGGAGGAATAGAAATGGGCTGAGTCCCCGGCAACAGATCAATGCCAAAATCGATATCTCTATCGGGCGGCATGCCTGGAAGATCAGTTGGAAACACATCGGGGAAGTCCCGTACCACTAGAACTGAATCAACAGAAGGGGTGTCAACACTGACATCTCTCACATAAGCTAAATACGCCGCACAACCCTTCTCAACCATACGTTGAGATTTAAGGAAAGAGATAACTCTGCTGGGAGTATGATCTAAAGTACCACTCCACTCAATACGTGGAACACCTGGCATAGCCAATGTCATGGTCTTAGCGTGACAATCAAGAATAGCATGATAGGGCGACAACCAGTCCATGCCCAGAATAACATCAAAGTCAACCATACGGAGTAATAATAGATCTGCCCTAGTCTCAAAACCACGAATAGTAACCAGACATGACCGATAAACGTGGTCCACAATAAGAGAATCTCCCACAGGAGTAGAAACATAAATGGGGGCACTCAAAGAATCCCGAGGCACACCCAAATGCGAAGCGAAATAAGAGGACACATATGAATAAGTAGAGCCTGGATCGAATAGAACCGATGCCTCTCTGTGACAAACCAGAATAATACATGTGATGACAGAATCGGAAGCAACTGCCTCAGTACGAGCAGGAATGCAATAATATCTGGCCCGACCCCTCTCACGAGGGCGACCACTATCTCCCCGGCCTCCGCCTCTAGCTGGCTAGGAAGGTGGGGCAGCAGTGGGAGCTGGAACCATAGCCTTAGAACTCTTAGAAGCACGATGTGGCTGAGTAGTCTATGAATATGCAGCCCTACCAAGTCTAGGGCAGTCCCTAACCATATGACGTGTATCGCCACACTCAAAACAAGCTCTGGGAGGACGTGGTGGCTGCAACTGACTTGGGATAGGCATGCCGGACTGACCTCTAGAAGTACCCCGTGCAGGAGGCGCGCTAGAAACTGGAGGCGCATAATAAGGCTCCTGAGGTGCAGGTGGAGCTGGAGTACTGCCGGCTGCTGGCAAAGCTAAATGTACAGGGCGACCAGAATAACCCCTACCATAACAACCTGCTGATGGGGTACGGGCACCGGATTTGTGACCCGACTCTCGAGACCTCTTGGCCTCCCTTTCCCCTCGCTCCCTGGCGAGCATACCCTCAATCCTCCTAGCAATGCTCACTACCTGCTGGTAAGGAATATCCATATCTAACTCTCGAGCCATACTGGAACAGATGGGCGGAATAAGACCCTCGATAAACCTCCGAACTCTCTCCCGAACTGTGGCAACCAAAGCCGGTGCATGTCTAGCCAACCTGGAATAACGGATGGCATACTCTGAGACTGTCATAACACCCTGGCGCAAATGCTCAAACTCTGTGTGCCATGAATCCCTGAGGATCTGGGGAACAAACTCCATCATAAACATGTCTGAGAACTGGGTCCAAGTCAGTGAGGCAGACTCGACTGGGCTGTCCAACTCATAAGTATGCCACCAATCATAGACGGCTCCCTGAGGCTAAAATGCGGTGAAAAAAACCCCACTAGACTCCACTATGCCCATAGTGCGAAGAATGCGATGACACTCCTCCAAGAATCCTAAGGCGTCATCTGATGCTAGGCCAATGAACACTGGGGGATCATATTTCTTGAACCTCTCTAGCCTATGCTGCTCTTCCTCGGAGACAGCTGACCCAACCCTGGGTTGTGTTGGTGCTGCAGGCGGTACAGGAATAACCTCTAGGACCTGCTCGGCACTCTCTGCTCAGGAGTGTGGGTTGCGAGAGTCTGGGCCCCTCCCCCGGCCTGGGATGTGGCTGCAGTGAGGGGAAGCAACCCCGCCTGAGCCAAGGTAGTGTACATGTTCATGAATTGAGGTAGTGTCTCCTGTAGCACTGGAGTAGTAGTAGTTGTGGTAGGTATACCAGGTGCCTGGGCTCCAACTGGATCTACTGGTGGTACCTCAGCGGCAGCTCGCGCTGGTGTTGTGGCTGCACCTCATGCGCGTCCTCGACCTCTACCCCGGCCCCGGCTCCGGCCTCTGATGGCGGCAGCAGGGGGCACGGGTGCCTGGTCCTATCGTGTAGCCCGTGTCCTCACCATCTGTGAGAGAATAGAAGACATAAGTTTATAATTGATGTCAAATTATCGCACGACAAGGAATTCAAAAAAATGAAGATTTTTCATAAACAGCTACATAGCCTCTCGTAGATAATACGGACGTCTCCGTACCGATCAGCGAGACTCTAATAAACCGGCATGTGTTCCGTGACTCCTATGAACCTAGTGCTCTGATACCAACTTGTCACGACCCTAGTTCACCGATCGTGAACTTGTCGTGATGGCACCTAGTCCCCACGACCAGGTAAGCCAAGTACTGCAGAAAAGATATAATATTTGCGGAAAAACCAATTAAAACAGAACATATGAAAAATAACAACTGAGTATAAGACCAATTAATCATACCCTTACCATACCAATTCGGCCTATTATCCAGCTATTCCGTCTATCAAATTTCCCTTTTTATTCATCATCAACTTGATATTCTTCCTTGCTGTAGCATCACACTGCCTCAATCAAGGCCTACCACACGAGACTCGAACATAAGACCACACTGTTTCAAACCCATAAGCCACTGAATACTCTCTCAACCGTTCCCAGAAATACCACATTCCAGAGTACTTTACCCCGAAGAACTTCCTGCGAATCTGAAATTTGTTACCATTACCTTCCAGATACCGATACATAGGATCCCATAATCGACATAAAAATACCACAAGCCTCAACATTTTCCGATGAAAAGACGGTCTCTGACCACATACGCGACCTTGAGACACCTGATTGTTACATGTAAAATCTTGAACACATTAGAATCATTCTCGGAAGTCATTCACTCCTTTTCCAACTGTAAATTACCTGACTTAACAAACAGAACCACTCGTGCCTTATTAGCATTCTGATACCGTAGGACATAATCTCATACCAATACGAACGAACATCTTCCTTCTCTATACACTAAGCATTCTGTATCAACAACAGCTCAACAAATCCTATTATTTCCTCATATCTACGAAGCACCATATAACCTTTATCAAAATTTTGCTTCACTCGTGCCCTCCTCGGCTCATTTTCTGCAACCAGGACTGATCCGCCAACATACCTCGAAACGGAAACAACATAGCACATAACCGTGTGATCAGCTAATCAACAGCAACCTCCCCAACATGGCTTTAAGCCATCTATCAGGACACATTTAATAACCCATAATACTTTTTCTCTAATGATGCCACAATATTATAGTGAGATTAAACTCAAATCATCTACTAGTTTATGAAAACATAGATCCTCGGATACTGAAATCCTCTATAAAACTCACATTCATCCCCACATCAGCTAAGTCCACTCTCTGAAGCGACCCAAATTTTTAAATTACAACACGTACCTTTAAATTACACACGAGATCTTCTAACAATATACATAAGAATCGTACCCCTTAAGAACACTCCACAGAGATAACCCACCTGCTTTGCCTCAGGTTAGTATTTTAGCACACCTTCCACCATCATATACGTTACACAGTCATCAGTATTCCTGAGTCTGAAATCATACCGCCGCATGCAATGCACCTCACTTCCCAATTATGAGATACGAAAATATTCTTCACGCGTACATAACTCGGGGCTACACAACAAATCACAATAGGAAACGAGCACTTAACAGTTCATCCATCTTCCAGCAGACTTCTTCGTCACTACCAAGTCATATAGATACATCTCGCAACACTAACATACTCATCACAGGGATACCCAACCACCATTCCGGCTAATAAGGACAATACTGATGTTCAAAACATTTGCTCACACAATCAGCACCTCGGTGGTCAAACCATAGGCAAAGATCCGGCCTCAAGTCCTCCAGACTGGCCCAACATCAGACTCACGGAGATCACATATCGCCCCTTGATTGGCGAATCACAAGCCATCAAGGCACATACAATACTGAGCGCTCACATGCGCATACTGACGTGTGTAAGGAATTTTCAGGAGTTATATCTTAAGCTGAGTCAAGTACGCACTATAAGAATTCCAAGAAAGTGAATTTTTCCTAAAGTTCTGCAGCCTCTCGAGGATAAATACAGACGTCTCCGTACCGATCCGCGAGACTCTGCTAAACCTGCTCATGACTCGTAAGACCTAGTAACCTAGGCTCTGATACCAACTTTTCACGGCCCAATTTCAAAACCCGATCGTGATGGCGCCTCTCGTGAAGACAAGGCCATCCAACTAACCCAAATCATCTATTTAACAGTCATTAAATATAATGAATAGAAAATACCACTTAATGGCATTAAAAACTATCAATTACAACCCAACACAACCCGACCGGGGTGTCACAAGTCACGAGCATCTAAAGAAGACTGAACACCACTACAGGGCCATTAGTATATATAAGATAAAATCTGGAGTTCAAAAGATGAAGTCTGGTGCCGCGAACGCTGGCGGTCACCTTGCTCTGCTACAATAGTAATACCTTCAATCAGCAAATAACCCGCTACCGGGTGAATGATACCTGCAACTGCACGCGAGGTGCAGGGAGTAAAGTGAGTACTCCAACTCAGTGAGTAATAAAAGTAAATAACAACTGAGCAGTAAGAAATCACGTAAAGCAACCAACATGCTGTATAGAAGCCGGGTACAATTTTCTAAGAAGGATAGTGAAATATGTGATATCTTTAGAAATGCCTTGGCTCAGTTCAAATCTCTTTTGAAAACGGTCTTTTCAATAATTACAAAAATGATTTCAAACAGTTAGTGCTGATAGGCACAGAAAATCTTCCCCTCGGGCATAAATACTATAGTATAACATGTAAGAAGGCTAATAAGTATAAAAGATGAGCACATAAAAGTTCGCTCGTCGGGCACAGCTCAAATCAGTATCAGCCCCTCGGGCACAGTGTCACATCACTTAGATCAGTATCATCCCCTCGGGCTCAGTATCAGTCACACAGTACAACATCAGCCCCTCGGGCTCACTCTCACTCATATGGGTACCCACGCTCACTGTGGGTGTCCAGACTCCAGAGGGGCTCCTACAGCCCAAGCGCTATCAATAAGGCTTGAAAGCCTGAACAATATCAATGTGAGGCATGAAAGCTTGAACAATATCAATGCGAGGCCTGAAAGCCTGCTCATAATGCACTCGAGACCTGAAAGCCTCCTCACATCACTCATCAGATCCTCAATCATGGACCTCGACCTCAATCAGTCCAAAATAGTCATAATCCCCTCGGGCATCATTAAAACAAAAATGCTCAGTTCAAACAATAGTTCAAATATCAGTTAAAACTCAAGGTTGAGTAAAAATATAGCTGAGTTCATGAAACAGTGTAATTCAAATGGACTGAGTTCAAATAATATTTCAAATAGTAAGGAAAACAGTGATGATAGCTCACAAGAAGTTCAAACAGTCAGCAATAAGCCCCAAATATGGCAATAAGCCCAAGTCATAGAAAAAAACAACACGTCATAGTCAAATACACGGTAAAATCAACAATCGAGATGAACAAAGTCGTAATCCCCAATGGTGCTCTACCCCACGCTCGCTATCTGGCGTGCAAGTCACCTCAATATAGCACTACGGTGTGCAGATCCGGGGTTTCAAATCCTCAGGATATCATTTACAATCATTACTCACCTTGAACCGATGAAATTTCTCGCTCGCGACGCCTTTGCCCCTCAAATTGGCCTCCACGCACGTCGAATCTAACCAAAATCAGAGCGAATACGTTACAATATGCCAAGGGAACAATACCCAATCGAAAACAATCGAAATATAGCAAAAATCCCAAAACTAGCAAATCCCGAGCCCCGGGCCCACTTTTTGAAATCCAAAAAATTTTACATCAATACGATTCTTATCTCGCCATGAGTTCATACATATCAAATACATAAGAATCGGAGTCCATTTGACCCCTCAAATCATTAATTCAAACTATCTTAAGTTTCAAGCCCTAACCTCCATTTTTAACCATTAATTCCTTGAATTTTAGTGTTTAATCCATGATTTTACACTATATAAACATAATCCGAGTCCAATATTTCATACCTGATGAAACCCCTTCGAATTCTCTCCAAAATTGCCCAAGAATCGCCTAAGCCGATGTCCAAAATATTTTCCTTCTCTTTCAAATTCGTGAAACACTGTTCACTTAAACCCAGGTCGATTTCGGCTTCTGCGGTTAATTTACCGCATATGCGCCCACTTGACCGCTTCTGCGGTCTAACTTAACTCACCAGGGACCGCTTCTGCGGTCACAAACCACTTCTGTGGTTGCCGCTTATGCGGACCCACGTCCGCTTCTGCAAAACACCCAGGTCCTTCAAGGACCGCTTTTGCGACCACCTAGCCGCATCTGCGGAACCGCTTATGCGGCCCCTTTTTCCACAGATGCGGAAACAACAGAACCAGCAAACCTCTTCCAAGCAACAAACTCCAAATTCACTGTTTAACCACCCGAAATTACCCCAAGGCCCCCGGGACCTCCACCAAAAGCACAGATATGATCTATTACCTTATTCAAACTTGCTCGAATCATCAAATCACTATAGTTAACATCAAAATCATCAATTTTCACAAAATCAAAGCCTAAGTTCTTCATGAACTTCCGAAATGCACTTTCGATCAAATCCCGACCAAACGATGTCCGAATGACCTAAACATTTGCACACATATCCAAAATCACCCAACGAAGCTACTGCAACTCTCGGAACTCCATTCCGACCTTCGGATCAAAATCTAACCGATCAGTCGAAATTCGCCAAAATTCTAACTTCGCCAATTCAAGCCTAATTCTACACCGGACTTTCAAAATCAATTCTGATCGCACTCCTAAGTCACAAATCATCAAGCTAACCGAATCGCCGAAAATCACATCCGATCCCTCTAACTCATAAGTCAATGTCCGATTGACTTTTCCAACTTAAAAGAGGCTAAGTGTCTCATTTTTTATCAAAACCAATCCAGTTCAACTCTAACATACCAAATACTGATATTGAAACATGAAGAAGCATAAAATGGGAAAAATGGAGTAGTAACACATGAGACGACGGGTCGGGTCATCACAAAAATCCATATCTCAGGAGAGCACCCTTCGCGAATGCGGGACCCTCACCGCGAACGCGAAGAACAAATTGTCTGCAGCACTTCAGCTGGTTTTTCTGCAATTCTACACAACATGAAATGGTCCGATTGACCACCCGAAACTCACCCGAGGCCCTCGGTACCTCAACCAAACATGACAACATATCCCATAACATCATTCAAACTTGTTCCAACCTTCAGGATAATAGAAACAACATTAAAATATCAAATTTGCATCAGATTCAAGAATAAGAATCCCAAAATCTTCTAGATTACTCTTTTGATCAAAAACCCAAACAAACCAGGTTGGAATAACCTAAAATTTTGCACACACATCCTAAATAACACAACGGAACTGCTGCAACTTTCAGAATTTCATTCTAGCTTTTATATCAAAATTTCACCTATCAACTGGAAAATGCCGAAATCTCAATTTCGCCAATTCAAGCCTAAATCTTCCACGGACCTCCAAAATACATTCTGATCATGCTTCTAAGTCCCAAATCACCTAACGGAGCTAACCAAATCGTAAAAATTCTGATCCGAGATTGTATACAAATAAGTCAAACCTTGGTCAAACCTTTCAAAATTCAAGTTTCAACTGAGAACTGTCCTTCAAAATTCTTTCCGATTACCCTGAAAACCATAACCAATAATTTACATAAGTCATAATACATCACATGGGGTAAGTAATGCCCGAGAACTAGCGAGCAAAGTGCAAAAGCTCAAAACGACCGGTCGGGTCATTACAATCTCCCATACTTAAACATACGTTCATCCTCGAATGTGCCCAGAGTTGTTCCAGAAGCCAACCAATCGCTAAATATCCTTACCATGCATATACCCGGGGATGATCCCTCGTCACCCTATCACATATAAGTCCGATAATGCAATGCAACTGAAATTTCATATTCCAACCAAGCCCATAAGCCTTAAAACCACATTTCCACTGCTGAAATCATTTAGAAGATTGGAATCTCACATCTATATTCAGAATAAGCCCGAACCAGCTGTAATAACCCACACCTGCAACCTGCGATGCAATTACATGATAAACCACATAACTCAAATGCTGGCAGCGATAACTTCTAATCACAGCAGTTGCACACAACAACCGAATACCGATAGAAAACCTCTTATCAACTAAAGTCTCATTCCAACACTTTCATATACTGGCAATGATAAACAAAACATGCAGTAAGCCATAACCATTTCTTAGATCAACCACTCATGAAGCCATTTCTCATTTGGCAAAGATCATAGCAAATTTCTAAGCAAAACCTCGATACTTATCCTTCCCACATGCTGAAATAGAATTTGTTAGTATTCATTAAAGATCCCAACGAGCTCATCTAATCCAACACCCTACTCTGGTAACCTGACACATCAATAGAGGCTAAAGTCAAAACTTGCACAATACGCGCACCAATAAGCAACTGTCCGAACATACTCAAATCATGAAAATGACTCAAATGAAAGAGTTGCACCTCAAGCTCACTAGTACCACCACAACACAAGGCTGGGAACCCGTCTGACATCATAGGAATAGAACACACGAATCTAACCTGCAAGGTCATATCTCTATATAACTTTGCTGCAATGCGCGATCCTATCCAAACACTGCTCCACATGAAACACCTCAAGTCACTATGCTCGAAATCGACAACCACGCACAATTTGATGTCTGGAACAAAAGCAAATCATCACACCCACGGTGAAGCAAATGATATACACCGCACAAACCTGAAAGGATATAACCGATACGCCATTCACCAAGCAACGCCCAATTACTCTTCCTGCTCGATTTCCACTACGAGACCCCAATAGAACCACACCATATGTGCGTATAACCAGCAAATCATAACATCTAGAAACATAGAAAGGTAACTCATAGACTCCCAAAGTTACTAATAAGCTCAATAACAGTCGAATCAACACATCCATCAATAATACAATTCAGAGCCAACCAAGCCGACTCAAGTTAGAACATGCATCCACATTGGCCTGCCAACGAACTCCTTATCAAGGAAAAATGAAGTTGCTCCTTCCACTCCTATAACTGTGCAGGTGCCATATGATACGGTGTCCGGTATCAAATCAATACCGAAATCAATAATGTTGCCCGGCGACATGCCCGGCCACAAGAGATATATTCGAAAAGTCCCTCACCACCAGAACTGAATCAATGGTAGAAGCCTCTACATGGACATCCATCACGAAAGCCCAAATAAGAAACACAATCCTTCCCAGCCGTCCGCTGGGTCTTGGAAATATGAAACCACACTACCAAGAACATAATCCGTTGAACCTCGACACTCGATCCGTGCATTCCCGGCATAGCCAACAGCGCCGCCTTAGCACAATAGTCCAGAATGACACAACCCGGAGAAAAGTAGTCTGCACCCAATATCACATCCAAAATCCGATCTACCAAGCAACAAAAGATCCATTCGGGTTTCCAAACCTCGATAGTCACTAAACAGTGCCGATAACACAACCTACAACCACAACATAGTCTGAATATGAGAATTTCTTGTCTCCAAATCCATATGGCACTTAAATCACCATATCCAATCCCATTTTCACCATCCAAATACACACCACACCTCTAATACCCAATCATTCCACGAGAGATACTCTAAAATTCCTCTGTGCCACCAAGCAAACTCGAATATCAACAGTCAATTTAACAAGAAAGTGTTGCAATACTACCAATGTACCATCAACTTAATCACATTGCCTTTCCTACGACATATACCCTCGTCAAATCACTCCAATTAGCAATACCATCATTCCACTAATCATTTGAAGCTCATTTCTCTAATCATCTGAAACTGTCCGTGCTGCCTAAGAATTTTATGACCTTCCGTTCAGAACTAAACCGCAACCTTACACACATAAATCTCAATCCTCCACAACATACCACATATACCATACCATCCTAGGATAACATGATAACTCCATCTCCCTTACAAGCCATAAATATCTACGTACTCAACTATTCGAGAACTTTCCATTGATCCTATCTAGAAGAAAATCACTATGCATCCCATGTTCCTTATGCCAATAGAAAATATACATCTCCAACTGAGATAGAAATCATCAAGAACTCTTCGAGTTCCCCTTGCATAAACCAGATCTGCCAGGACTGAATCCTTCTAACTCGACCAAGCTAAGCAAGACATCAAAACCTAAGAACATTGCCGCGAAATACTTGTAGGAACTCATTACCCCATACACACCGAAGGAACTAATTATATCCTTACCATACCGATCCGGCCAACTACCAAGCTATCCTATCTATCTAAGTTTCCTTCTAATTTACCTTCAACTTGATATTCTCTCTTGTTGTAGAACCACAATTTCTCAACCTAGACTTACCACACGAGACCCAAGCATAAAACCACACTGTCTAAGGCTCATAAGTCGTTGATTACTCTCTTAAATATTTCCAAAAGTACCATGTTCCAAATACCTTCCCCGAAGGGACTTCCTACAAATCTGGAACTGTTACCTTCCTAATACTGATATATCGAATCCCATAATTGATATAGAAATGACACAAGTCTTGGCACCCTCTAATGCAAACCTCAGTTTCTAGCCCAATTATACACTTGAGAATCTCCAATTATTACCTGAAAATCTTGAACCCATTAGAACCATTCCCGAGAGTCATCCACTCTACTCAATCGCAATTAGCCTGATCAGACGAACCGAACAACCCGTGCCTTATTAGCACTCTGACATCGCAGAATGTAACCTTGTCCCAATACAACCAAGCAATTTCCTACTCTATGCACCGAGCATCCTTTACCAACAACAAGTCAAAACATCCTTTGATTCTCATGCACCTGTGAAGCATCCTATGACCTTTGTTAAGACTTTTTCTTTACTCGAGCCATCCTCGATTTCAATCTCCGCCAGCCATAACTGATTCACCCAAACGCCTCAAACTAGAACTGATATAGCACATAACTGTGCAATCAACTAATCAACAACAGACTCCCCCACTTGGCTCGAAGCCATAGATTAAAACACACTCAATCACTCCTAATGCATATACTCTATTGATGCCATAATACCATAGTGAGGTTAAACTCAAATCCTTTATAGGCTTGTGAAAACACAGATCATCTAGTACTTTAAATCTTTTACAAATCTCGCATTCACTCTCGCAACAGTTAAACCTACTCTCTTAAGTGACCTAATTTAAATTACAACACATATCTTGCACTTGAATATGAGATTCTTCTAACAGTCAACATAAAGATCACACAAACTTTTGAACACTCCGCAGGAGATTATCCACCTGCTTCGCCTCGAACTAACCTTTCCCATGCCTTCCGCCATCATGAACTTTACGCAATCACTCAGTTTTCCTGAGTCTGAACTCATACAGCAACCTAGAATTTACGTCACTCTCAACTGGGAAACATGAAAAGATTCTTCACATGCCCATAACTCGGGGCTATACCTCGAATCAACATGGAATTCAAGCACCTAATAGTTCTTCTATCCTCCAGCAGACCTTTCTCGTCGCTTCCAATTCATAAGAATACATCTCGCAGTCACAACATACTCTTCATATAGTCATGCAACAATCACTTCCACTAATAGGGACACTACCAAACATATCAGTTCGAAAACACTTGCTCACACAATCAGCACCTCGATGCTCAAGCTATAGGCAAAAATCCAGCCTCAAGTCCTCCAGACTGGCCCAACATCAACACACAGAGATCATATCTTGCCCCTAGATCAGGGAATCACAAGCCATCGATGCATATCTGATACTGAATGCTCATGCCGCATACGAACACATGGAAGGAATTTTAATAGTTACTTTTCAAGCTGAATCAAGGATGCACGATAAGAATTCAAGAATGTAAAGTTTTTCCTAAAGGTTCTGTAGCCTCTCGAGGATAAATACAAACGTCTATGTACCGATCTGTGAGACTCTACTAAACTTGTTCATAACTCGTGAGACCTATGTAACCTAGGCCCTGATACCAACTTATCACGACCCTAAACCCAGACCCGGTCGTGATTGTGCCTGTCGTGAAGACAAGGCCAGTCGACACATTTTTAATTTGAAGTTAAACAACTAAACAACAATAAAATAGGCTAAAACATAATTTAATAATACTAAACAATAGATAATATCATAACAATACAGAAATACAACCCAAACCCAGCCCAAACCGGGGTATCACTAGTTATGAGAATCTACTAAAGTCTAGCTACATATGACGAAGTCTAAAATGTACTAAGTACAGACTACTAGAATAAATAGGGAGAAAAATAGTGCTACAAACGCCAGCAGTTACCATGCTAAACTCCGATGACTCTACCTCCGATCAACCAATACGCGCTGCCCGGTTCAAAAAAGAATGCCTGAATCTGCACACTAGGTGCAGCGAGTAAAGTGAGTACTCCGACTCAGTGAGAAATAATCATAAATAAAGACTGACTGATAAGAAATCATAAAAAGTGCATCAACATGCTGTATAGAAGCAGTTCAAAAACCAGTAAGAAAGCAATAAAGCTGTGAAATCCCTTTAAAACATCTTAGCTCAGTTTAAACTTCTTTGAAAATGCCTTTTTCAACAGTTATGCAAATGAATGCAGAACAATTAATGCATATAAGCCTAGAGATCCGCACCTCGGGCATAAATACACAATTAAACAGGTAGATGACTGGTAAACATTAAAGGTAAACATATAAAGTTCTCCCCTCGAGCATAATGTCAACAAATCTGCCACTCAGGCAATATCTTAGAACGATACCAGCCCCTCGGGCAATAACATGGAATAGTATCAGCCCCACGGGCAATCACATAGAACAATACCAGCCCCTCGGGCTATATCTCATATCACAATGGGTACCCACACTCACTAGGGGTGTGCAGACTCCGGGAGGGGCCCCTTACGGCCCAAGCGCAATATCAAGCCACCTCGTGGCATCATAAACAGGCCCTCAGCCTCATATCAATATCAACAAGCCATCTCGTAGCGTACATATCTCAAGCCCTCGCCCCCATAATCAGATTATTGTATCACTGCTGCGGCATGCAGCCCGACCCAAACGATATCCTCACAATACAGGCCCTCATCCTTACTCAGTCAAAAATCACATAAGCCACTCGGGCAACGGTAAAACATGGTGTTCAGACCAAAATATTATTTGAAATATCATTTCAAGTTCTAAGCAAGGTAAACTTGGCTGTGTTTTTAAAACAGTGAAAAATATCATGACTGAGTTCAAGTATACATGCAAAATAGTGAGGAAATATCAGCAAAAAACTCTGAAAGGTTCAAATAGCTAGCACTAGGCCCAAAAATGGCATTCAACCCAAATAATGATGATAGCGAATAGTGTTCAATCAAATATGCGGTAAAATCATCAATTGGGACGGACCAAGTCATAATTCCCAATAGTGCACGACCTCGTGCTCATCATCAAGTGTGTGCCTTACCTCAATATAGCACTATGATGTGCAATCTGGGGTTTCAAACCCTCATAACATCATTTACAAATATTACTCACCTCGATCTGGTCCAAACTCTAGCCCGCAAAGCCTCGTCCGCATGAATCGACTTCCGAATGCTCCAAATCTAGCCATAATTAGTACATAATCATTAAAATATGCTAAGGGAACAAAGCCCAATCGAAAATATCCAATTTAACATCAAAATCCCGAAATTGCTCAAACCCGGCCCCGAGGCCCATGTTTCGGAATCCGATAAAATTAGCATCAATGGAATCTGCATCCTCACACGAGTCTATACATATCAAGAACATTAAAATCGGACCTCAAATCCCAAATTTATACTCTCTAAATTCAAGCCCTAATTCTTCAATTTTTAGGCTTAATTCCAATATTAATTAGGTGGAATTCACACAAGAATAAAGTATTGAATTTAAAAATCTTACCTCCAAGTGATTCATTTCGATTCCCTCTTCAATTCCTTCTCAAAAGATCCAAAAATGTCTCAACAATGGTGAAAATAGACCAAAAATTGCAGAACCCATCTTTTAAACATTCTGCCCCAGATAAAATCACCTTCTTCGCGAACGCAGTCCCTTATGCGAACGCGCCCTCAAGCCTGCGAATGTGAAGCGTCCGCTTTCCAACACATTGCGAACGCGTCCTCCTTACGTGAACTCGAAGCACAAAAAGGCTGGGAACCTGCCACTTACTCTATGCGAATGCGACACAGGCCTCGCGAACGCGAAGAATCAAACGTCACAACATCGTGATCGTGACCAAAGAAACGCGAACGCAAAGGCAAAAATCCACACCTCAAGAGAGAACCCTTCATGAACGTGGGACCCTCACCGCGAGCACGAAGAACAAATTGTCTGCAACACTTCAACTGGTTTTTTTTGCAATTCTACACAACATGAAATGGTCCGATTGACCACCCGAAACTCACCCGAGGCCCTCGGGACCTCAACCAAACATGCTAACATATCCCATAACATCATTCAAACTTGTTCCAACCTTCAAAACACTCAAAACAACATCAGAATATCAAATTTGCATCGGATTCAAGACTAAGAATCCCAAAATCTTCTAGATTACACTTTTGATCAAAAACCCAACCAAACCACGTCCGAATGATCTAAAATTTTGCACACACATCCCAAATGAAACAACGGAACTACTTCAATTTTTAGAATTTAATTTCGACTTCTATATCAAAATCTCACCTATCAACCGGAAAATGCCGAAATCTTAATTTCGCCAATTCAAGCCTAAACCTTCCACAGAGTTCCAAAATGCATTCCGATCACACTCCTAAGTCCCAAATTACCTAACGGAGCCAACTAAATCATAAAAATTCCGATCCGAGATCGTATAAAAACAAGTCAAACCTTTCAAATTTTAAGCTTCAATTGAGAACTATCCTTTTAAATTCATTCCAATTACCCAGAAAACCAAAACCAACGATTTACCTAAGTCATAATACATCACACGGGGCAAGTCATGCCCGAGAACTGGCAAGCAAAGTGCAAAAGCTCAAAATGACCGGTCGGGTCATTATAATTACTTTTGCTTCATTAGAGCTCCAATAATGAACTAATGCACGCCATTTATTATTTTCTACTCTGTGTGGACGTTTAGCTAAGTGCTTATTATCGTTGCCATATGGCTTATAACCGGATCATTTTGTCTCATGCTTCCATTCTTTCCATTTAGTCCAAACTGATATCATCAAAATATATCTTGCATCCTCAGTTGCATCAGTATTTTCCTATAAACATAAACATATAACACCTATATACATAAAAGTATAAATGCAATAGGCATCTTAGTACGTAAATTTCTTCTTTATTTAAGCACCTTAATATGAGCCCATAACCTATTTTTGAACAAATCAGGCATAAGCCTCCAATCTTTATTATTTAATGGAGTTAAAATGCGATTTTGTGCTATGATTAAGAAAAATAAAACAGTAGAACACCATAATTAACATGAGTAAATAAAACTTCCAAAAGAACTAATATCAAACTGATATATGTTTAAACTAAATTTAGGATTCTTTTATATTGAACTACTAACTGCGAACATGTTAATCTAATCCTTTCAAATAGCACAATTATTTCTATACAGTAAGCTTAACTAGGAATATAATCTGCAAGCAATGTTAAAAGCACAAATAACTAGAAAACTAAGTGAACATTTTGAGAACGCAACAATCTCATATTTGAAATACAGCAAAGACAAAACAAATTAAAGACCTTCCACAAAAAAACATTCTTTCATCTATCGATTACCAACTATGTCTCAGACCTTAGCAAACTAAAGTTGCCTATAAAAATCTATGTTCCTTGTGTTATATTTAATAAAATCTGAACATCTAAAAAAAAGAAAAAAAAATGGTTAACTAAACTATGTACCTTCAAAAACTAGAATATCACATGCACACATTCTTTAAAAACAACAACATCAGAACAACAATAAAAAAACTATAATCTAAACTGAATACCTACAAATATTCGAATCTGCACTATTTTTGTGGAGAATTAGCAGTGTTGAAAGCAATCTAAAGAAAACATATAAGACCTTTCAAAAGCCTCGACGCCAAAACCTTCTCCTTCTCAAAGTAACTTTGATAGAGTACCGAAAAATAAAAGAATAGGCCGTTTAAAGAATTATAACAAACAAAAAAAACTGTATTTTTTAGAATTGGAGAAAGGAAGCCGAAATTCTTACCGCCAAAATCTTTTTCTTCTAAATCACACTAGATAGGTGGTGTCCGTGCTATATACAGGTGTATTCCTCGCATTTTTTGTACCACTTAAAGATATACTATGTATTGTTTTTTTTTTGGTTTTGAAGATTACTTTATATTAACTATTTCAAAAAACGTTACAGGGAGTTGTTGCCCATAGGAAAAGATACAAGGAGCCTAGGAGGTCTATTAGCGGCAGTGTTGTGCCGTTGTACATTACAAGGATAATTAAAACTACTACTACTACTATGTTTAGAAATAGAACTATTACTACTTCTTTGGTTAGCATCGTGCAAGGCAGCTGCTCTTATAGGATTAGAGCTTGTTGAAGGTGCTGTATTTTGGATACCAAGGGAGTGTGTTGAGTCCATGCAAAAAGTATTGCTTCCTGGTACCCTTCTAATCTTTGCATTTCCATGCTTTTCATTCAAAAGTTCCTGCCATATGAAGTGAGGAGGATCTACAAAAAAGGTGTTAGGAGTGCCTCCCAGTTCTATACCAAAATGTGCTAGTTTGTCAGTTACTATATTTTGCTCCCTGTAAGTGTGGCTAAGTGGTGAACTATTCAGGTCGTGGATTAGGAATATGCAGTCAAATAAAATAGATGAGTTTAGTGAGTTATTGTTATTGATCATATTAATTACCTCCCGTGCATCCATCTGGATTTGAAGTGGTGTTAAATGGTGCGTAAATGCCATTTGCAAACCACGTAATAATGCAATATGTTCAGTATTTATAACACTGGTTGGTGGAGAATGACCCACATATCCCATAACCCACCCTTGTAATCCCTGAATACCCTGCCAAAGCATGTGCGTGATTTGCCCTGTGTAAAAGCTCCATCCGTATTTAGAACAGTGAGTGGTGGTTGATAATAATAATTAAATAGTGAACGAAAATTCCTCGAAAATTCCGGCGACTGAGCACCTCTGCAATTCCAATATGACAAAGTTCATTGACTTACTTCATTGGGGTGGGTCTGACTCCCGTACCACCGTAGGTGGAAACTCCTAGTTGGTCGCATGTCTCACTTCCCTCAGCGTGGGAGTGATTACCAACGCAAATTTCCATACTTCTGGGTTCACCGGTGGCTTTAGCTTGATGAGGCACTTTGTCACCTCTGGGGCGACGGAGATGTGGCATCTTCCTAGCCATACTGGTTCCAGTTTTTGTTCCCTCATTTTTTCCATCACTGCTTCCATCTATTAGGGTGTTATTTCTTCTTGATCTTCTGGATTGGGTGGTTGTGGGCTCATAGAGGTGAAAGAGGGAGTTAGTGGCTCGAAAGGGCTCATCGGAGACACTGGCATTGGATGGATATGAATGTATTCGTGAGCCATGGGATCGTGGATTGGGACTCTGGGTAGAATGGCATTTCCACAAAAGGGGGAAGCTGTAAGTGGGATTAGGGGTAGTGATTCCACCATATCGAGTTGTTGTTCTTTGGTACGGTTGCCCAGTGGAATTGAATATAATAATTCATGGCTACATGCATCCCCTCCTTGATGATCTGGGCTAGGTCTTGTGGATTTATTTAATGAACTACGATCTCCTGGTTGTTCACGATCATTGAGAAGGTGAGGGCATGATTTTGCAAGCCCATCTCCAACCAGGATTGTAGTGGTTGGTATGGGTTTGGTGCTTGGGAGGTGTAAATGACTGGATAAGTCTTGGGAGGAGAAGGAGGACTGTGTTGTATGTTGGCAGGTTGGAGAAGATTGATGTTTAGTGGCCTGTACATAGGTAGGGTTGGTCGTTGATGTTGTGTTCTTAAGGGATAGTGTTGTGCATGTTACCTCTGCATAGTTTATAATAAGTGTGTAATGAGGAGGGGTTGATTGCGTGTGGGTTAGGTCATTTAATGATAGATTTGCAGTATTTTTAGGACTGTGTATGGGTAGTTGAGGTGGTAGCTTAGAAGGGGATGGTGGGTATCATAATTGATGGGCTTCTCAGTTGGGTTAAGGAGAGAATGGTTTGATTGTATTGGCTTCATGGGAGTGGGGAAGACAGAGTAAAGTGTTGGAGTGGGCTTAAGATGTGATGTAGTGTGATCATGATTACCTAGAGGAGGGAGGAGTATGTTTGTAGTTGTGTTAACAGGTGTCAATATATTAGAAGTGTGATTGATGGTGGAATGCGGTGGTGCTGACGTGGAATGAGTAGAGGAAGGTGTTAGTAAAACTTTAATAGTGACGAAACCAGAAAATAAAAAGAATAGAAATGGACAGAATTATGTTCTGAGCCCACAAGTTTCTTGTGTGTCCTTAAAGAATCTTATCCCCTCACTGTTGCCCAAGGTTGACTGATAAATTCTTCCCAGGATAGAACGAAAGTTTCAACTTAGCGGTAGCGGCACTTCAAACTACTAAGTTATCGGCGAACTCAAAAATTGGAGCAAACCACACGAAGAACAGAACTTACTTTGTTTTAAAGTAATGATGCAGAAAGAAGAAGAAGCAGAAATTTTTCGGAGTGAAAAAATTCTGAAGGAAAGGCCAGATATTTATAGCCAACGAATTTGGATTGAAAGGGTGCGAAAGTGGCTTTTCATATTTGCAGGTGGCTATTCGTGAAAGACAGCCTTTCAAATGGTTGTTTAATTAACGCGAGAAGATTCAAAATAATTAATTAATAACGGTCATATTAATATAAAATATTAATATTTAATTAATTAATTTCATTTTATTGGTCCAAAAAATTATCAATCAATCATATCAGTTGACCGGATCCGAATCCGAATCCGAATCCGAAGCCGAAGCCGAAGCCGAAGCCGTAGCCGAAGCCGAAGCCGAGCCGAGCGAGCGACGATGACAACAGCGCGAGGCCCCTTTCTCTTATCTCTTTTTTTAAGAGCTTAAGGAAGTGCTTCTATATTTAAACCCAACAAAATGATTGTCTTTAACCAATGAGGGACAAAGTGCAAAAGCTAAAGTTGCCTTTTTACCTTCTTCCCTCATTTCCCATTCACACCACCACTTTAACCCCAACAATCCCCCACATGAATGGGGAATGATGAACATGCATGAAAAATTTTGTGTGATTCGCAACTAAGGACTAATTGCATCGGGATAAGTAGGTTTCCCTTTGAACTTTCCGTAGTGAACATATATCGGATATACTCGGTCAATCGGTAGATTTGATATCTTTGAACCGTCGAGCTTTAGTGTATACCTAGACAACATATGTCACACAAATAATCCTTATCCATCTTTTGGTTCTCATTGTTGTGTTCGTTTTAGCCATGAACAATGCCTGGTTTCATAAGTGCATAGAGAACTATCCTTTACTACATTCTCTTTGAAGCGGCTTACACTTCACACTTATATAGGTGATTCCTAAACGTGTTATAC
>MU750027.1:48884-64212 GCA_026770625.1 Nicotiana glauca | reverse complement strand
AAAAATTATCAATCAATCATATCAATTGACCGAAGCCGAAGCCGAAGCCGAGCGAGCGACGACGACGGCGCGAGGCCCCTTCCTCTTACCTCTTTTTTTAAGAGATTAAGGAAGTGCTTCTATATTTAAACCCAACAAAATGCTTGTCTTTAACCAATGAGGGACAAAGTGCAAAAGCTAAAGTTGCCTTTTCACCTTCTTCCCTCATTTCCCATTCACACCACCACTTTAACCCCAACAGAAGGGTTAGTATCATAGGTGGAACTTTTCATCATAGGGTGTGTGATAAATTCGAATTAGTGAGTGTTACGTAGGTTGTGGATGAGGGGTTGAGCTTGGCTCAGTCGTGCCACTAGGTGTATTATGGGCTGTATTTGTTTTTGGTGGGCTTAGGGAGGGTCTTCGTCAGATTAGTAGGTGATTGTAATATATCAAAACTATTTTTTGTAGCTAATAACGTACTATCTGTTAATGTAGTAGATAAAGAATTAATTAATGGAGTAGTGATTTTAGGGATAGTGGACATACCTGGGGCTGATGCTTGAAGTGAATCCCTAGGAGTGTTTGTTGACAAAGTACCTATGTTGGAGACGTACGATGGTTGCCTTGTGTTGGCTTGATTGAGGTGTTTGCCCAGTATTTTTGGTTGTCTGCTTTGGTAGATCGTCGTGGAAAGACCACTATTTTCCATTCGCCTCCTGTAGTGGCTAGTGCACTGCTTGGGGTTTCCTTTGCCTAGGAGTCGTTGTATGTTGGTGCTTGTAGGGAGTTTTGCTGATTATGATTTGGCCATTGTATACCGGGGTGGCCAATTCATACACAGATGGTGCATAACATATTCAGCCCTTCATAGAGAACTTGTTGTCGATGATTACCAATAAACACATGGGATTTAAGTGGTTTTTCAAGTGGAACCTCAACACAAATCCGTGCATATCTACCCCTTGTGGTAGACGATGTACATGTATCAATTTTAAGTAGTTTACCTAGTTTGTTACCCACCTTTTGGAGAATATTTATATCATAGAACTCTGTTGGCGGCTCAGGCAGTCGTGACCAAATTGCTGTATAGGTAAGCTTTGCTGTCAAAGCTAGGAATTTGGATTCCCATCTTCTAACACATAGGAAGTTGTTTAGTACAAACCACGGACTTCCATGTAGTTCTTTATTCATGTTTTCCTCCTTTTGAAATATGATAATGAAAAATTCATTTCCTAAATCGATTAAAGGCATTGGTTCTCTAGGTTGCCATAGTGTTTGAATTTTTTGTTTGAGAGTTAGGTGCCCCACCTTTCTTCCGAATACTTTGATTATTATTGAATATTTCTAAGGGGAATAGAGTCGAGTTTTATCTTCCTTGGATACTGGAATAGAATTTTCCAAAGCTTGTTCTCTTATGGTTTCATCTGGCATGTGTATAATGTATAGAGTATTGGAGATAATTGGCATACAATGATTGTGATTGTTTAGTAGTTTCTAGGAATGATGGGTGTTGGTCGATATTGATTGGATCATCTATGTTCATAGTGCTAATGTCAGGGGGCAGTTGGCTGGGCAGTGGGAATATTTGTCATATTGAAGATTTCAGAGATGATAGTAGGAGAAGGAAGGGAAGGGAAGGTAGTGAGAAGCGAGAGTTTCTCTCTCTACATTTCCCTACTTTTTCTTCTATGTATTGTCCTTGAAAAGGATTGTCAGACAGAGCAACATAACCACAACAAAGGTTCAACGCCAAGAAAGCATGTCCTTGCCAAACAAGGAAGTTGGAAACATAAAAATAGACTAACATTTCCAAAAATTTAAAGTCAAGCATCAAACAAATTTTCAAGCATCACAAAAACACTATTACATCAAAATATTCGAAATATTTACTATCATGAGTTATGGGAGGACGGATAGAAAGCCACGTGTTTTGAAATACTGTCTGAGCCTCTTAGTTTGCTGCATCAATTCCTGATATCAAGGCTAGCCTCTCCAAACAAGTAAAATCTTCCGTCAGCCACTCCTTAAGTTTCACACTTTTCTCTTTCAAATCTTAATAGCATACTTGAACTATGGAATAAATAAATGGTGAGAATTGATGCATTGAAATCAAAGTAAATTCTTGAAAGAGTTTATAGAATCCGCGTCAAAATAAAAGGCAAGAACTAATGTACTCAACCGAGGCACATTATTATCAAATAAAAAAAGTGATTTTGGTACTCTCACAGAAAGCAAGCACTCTACATGCGCCAGTACTTTAAAGATATTTTACTTTTTTCAAGAGTCTATATATGTTTCTTTTATGCTAATTATAAATTCAATATATACTAAGGTCAGTTAAATGCAGCAACATTTCCTATTTACTCTATGGGATCGCGGCCATTCTCCCACGATCGCGAATAACAAATTTTTCCAACAACCTTCTCCAACTTTTCTGGACAGTGTCTAGTATAATAGTCATAACATTGTGTACAAAATTCTGAATATCTGAAAACTAGACACCAAGATCCACAACTTTCAAGTTTTGGTCATCTCTCAATTCTTTAAAGATATTGAGATATAAGCTACCAAATTCAGCACTAGGCAACATAAATTTCTTCTTCACAATTTCCAAACATATTTCCGGATAATGTATAGTGTACCAAACATAACTTTTTGTACATAACTCCAAATACCAAATGGTTTGATTTTTTTCTAAAAATTAGATACAAAGTGCTACAACTCTCATATTTGGATTATCTCCAAATTCCTTTTAGATTGCGAGATATAACCTTCTAAATTCGGGTCGGTGCAGCAAAAAGTTTCCTCTACGCGGTCGCAAAAGGTCTTCTGTTATCGCGAATTACTGACCAATTTCTCCTATTTTACTCTTCTCGATCGCGGCCGTGTGATCGTATAGCACACAGCTGTAGCAAAAAACCAGTGGCTAAATATGGCCTAGAAATGGTCTAAAATCACCCCAAAACTCACCCTAGCCCCTCGGGACCCTCTCCGAACATACCAACAAGTCTCAAAACATATCACGGACTTAGTCGAGGCCTCAAATCATAGCAAACAACGCTAAAAAAATGAATCACATACCAATTCAAGTCTAATAAAATTATAAAATTTTAACTTCTATATTCGATGTCGAAACCTAATAAGTCAATTTCAATTGACCTTAAATTTTGCACACAAGTCATAATTGACATTACAGACCTCCAAATCCACATCCGGATGCACTCATAAGACTAGAATTACCATACAGAGCTACTTCTAGGCTCGGAATCCCAAACAAATATCGATAACATTAAAATACACTTCAACCAAATTCATGAAATTCTTCCAAAGTGCTAAATTTTCACAATAAGCGCCACAACGCTCCTGGGTCATCCAAAATCTGATCGGGGCATACGCCCATGTCCATAATCATCATACGAACCTATTGGAAACTTCAAATCCAGATTCCAACGTCGTTAATTCAAAAGTCAAACCTTAGTTAATTCTTCCAACTTAAAGCATCAAAAATGAGAATTTTCTATCTGAATCAACTCCGAACTTCCCGAAATTCAATTCCGATCACACGTGCAATTCATAATATCTGAAGTTACTCAAGGCCTCAAATCGCTGAATGATGCGCCAGAGCTGAAAACAGCCGGTCGGATCATTACATTCAAAATTTAGCAAATTATAGAATATAAGAGACAAAAATAAGACAAACCGCATAATATTTTTCATTTTATCAAAGATACTTCATCACGTATAGCTAAGATACTTTCAGACAATTTTTCCTCCATCTAAATTGTTGTAGTCAGTCTAGCTTTTTCAACATCTGTCTCAACCTTTTTATTAAAATTCCTTTGCTCAGCCTGAGATCGTTTATATGCAAAGCAGTAAACAAAACTTGGGTTGTTCCTTTTCCTAGAATTTGAGCAATCCTATGAGTGTTTGGTCCCATCACTTGTGCATACACATTATTGGGAGAACTTCCAAAGATATTTAACTCGGATACACCTTAGCAAGTTAATGCATTTTTTAAAAAAGAGTAGAATGATAAAAAGTCATATTTTGTAATGGAATGAAAGTACCTTTATATATATATATATATATATATATATATATATATAAGAATTTATTATTTCTTCACCAACTATCTAATTTATTGGTTCTTTATTCTTTTTCATATGTATTTTTTGAAGACCTCAATTTGACTTGCTTTTACACCATCCTTCTTTATCATCTGATTAAATAGTAAAAAATTATATAAAAATATTCAAAAAAAAAATAACTGTTGATATTGAAATTACAGTGAGTAGATGGCGAATATGGTATACGCATCTATAATTTTTTCAAATGACTTTTTCCTCCTATATATTGTGTGTGGCAAAGTCAGATTCTTTTAATTTTATTTGTCCCTCTTGACCTTTTTCTAAAAAAATTTGACACGATTATTAGAGTCAATTTCCTGCCAAATATCAAATCAAAAACCAAAAATTTTAAAGAGGAAAGAGAAAAAGTGAGAATAATGACAGACAAAAAGTATAGAATATTACAAAACGGCATATGAAATGTGCTAATAGCAAGTGTTATGGGCAACAAAAAAAAAATACTTGTTGCTCCAAGATTACGAGCCTGTTTGGATTGGCTTGACCAGCTTTTAAGTCATTCTTAGGTAATTAGAGTGTTTGGCAAAATAAAAGACAGCTTAAAAAAAGTTTAAAATGGCTTAAAAAAAGCTAAAAGCCACAAGTTAGAATATCTTAATTTCTCCGTTAAAAGTCATCTTATTTTGACCAACGAAATTACTTACTTGTCCCTTATAACTTTTTCTGATCCCAAAACTACCCTCATCAAATAAATCCTAAAACATCCAACTACTCACTTTATGTTCATCTTTATTCCTCTTCTTCTCATTTATCTTCTATTCTCACCCACACGTTCACCTTTCCTATGTGATATTCATGCTTTTCTACACTTCTATTTTCTTATTATAAATGCTTCTTCTTCGTTTTTTAACATAACATTAGAATACAAGTACTCTTTTCCTCAACATTTGGAGGAGGAATCTGCTTCTGTAATTTTTACATAAAGTTTCAATGTCCATATCGTAATGGGCAGTAGTGTATTTCCATTTTTCAAATATATGACCATGTCCTTTGATTTCGTCTTTGTTTGGTAAGCAAGAGGAAGATGTAGGTTTTTGATTTATTTTATGTGATATTTTTGTCTTTTTAACAGAAAAAAGTGCTTACCAACACGTATTTACCAAACACGTCAATAACTTTTTTTAAGTTTCAGCACTTTTATCCAAACAGGTAACTGTTTATTTATAAAACAAGCCCCAACACTTAAAAGTTACTTTTAAGCACTTGTGCTTAAGAGCTATTTTTTAAAGTCAATCCAAACGGGCTCTACATTTGCTTCATTAGAGCTCCAATAATGTACTAATGCATGCCATTGACTATTTTTTACCCTGTGTGAACGTTTAGCTAAGAGCTTATTATTATTGCCGTATGACTTATAACCGAGTCTTTTTGTCTCATACTTCCATTCTTTTCATTTAGTCCCAACTTATATTACCAAAAAATTTCTTGTATCCTCAGTTGCATCAGTATTTTCCTATAAACATAAACATATAACACTTATATATGTAAAAGTAGAAAGGTAATAAGCATCTTAGTACCTAACTTTTTTCTTTATTTAAGCACCTTTATATGAGTCCACATCCTGTTTTTGAACAGATCAGGCATAAACCCCCAATCTTTATGACTTAATGAAGTTAAAATGTCATTTTGTGCTATGATTAAGCAAAACAAAACTATAAAATACCAGAATTAACATTTTGAGTAAATAAAACTTCAGAAAGAACTAGTATGAAACTGATATTTGTTTGAACTAAATTTAGGATTCTTTTATATTGAACTACTAATTGAGATCGTGTTAATCTAATCCTCTCAAATAGCACCATTATTTCTATACAGTAAGTTCAACTAGGAACATATTCTGCAAGCAAATTTAAAGAGCATAAGTAACTAGAAAACCTAGTGAGCACTTTCAGAATACAACAATCACATATTTAAAATATAGTAAAGACAAAATAAATTAAAGACCTGCTACAAAAAAAAACTTTTTTTCATCTATCGATTAGTCAACTATGTCTCAGACATTAGCAAATTAAAGTTGCCTATAAAAATCTATGTTCTTTGTGTTCTATTTAATAAAGTCCAAACATCTACGAAAAAGGAAAAACAATTATCAACTATATTAGGCACATGGAAAAAACTAGAATATCACATGCACAAATTCTTTAAAAACAACATCGGAACAATCAAAAAAATAAAAAAATAAAAATAACTATAATATAAACTGGTTACCTGCAAATATTCGAATATGCACTATATTTGTGGAGAATTAGCGGCGTTGAAAGTAATCTAAAAAAATAGGTAAAACCCTTTAAAAGTCTCAACGCACAAACCTTCTCCTTCTTAAAGTAACTGTAATAGCGTTGCGGAAAACCAAAAATTAGGTCTTTTGAAGAATTATAAATAATAAAGAAAACTGTATTTTTTAGAATTTGGAGGAGAGAAGCCAAAATTCATACCATCAAAATCCTTTCCTTCTAAATCACAATGGATAGGTGGTGCCCGTGCTATATACAGCTATTCCTGGCATTGTTGGTGCCACTTAAAAATATACTATGTATTGTCCTTGAAAAGGATTTCCAGACAGAGCAACATAATCACAACAAAGGTTCAACACCAAGAAAGCATGTCCTTGGCAAACAAGGAAGTTGGAAACAAAAAAATAGACTAACATTTCCAAAAATTTAAAGTCAAGCATCAAACAAATTTTAAAGCATCACAAAAAACTCTTACATCAAAATATTCGAAATATTTATTATAATGAGTCATTGGAGGACGGATAAAAAGCCATGTGTCATGTGTTTTGAAATACTGCCTGAGCCTCTTAGTTTGCTGCATCAATTCTTGATATCAAGGCTAGCCTCTCAAAACAAGTAAAATCTTCAGTCAACCACTCCATAAGTTTCACAGTTTTCTCTTTCAAATCTTAATGGCATACTTGAACTATGGAATAAAATCAATGGTCAGAATAGATGCATTCAAATCAAAGTAAATTCTTGAAAAGAGTTTATAGAATCCGCGTCAAAATAAAAAGCAAGAACTAATGCACTCAGCCGAGGCACGTTCCTATATGCAATCTTCAATTTTTGGCATTTAATATTATCAAATAATAAAAAGTGATTGTGGTACTCTCACAGAAAGCAAGCACTCTACATGCGCCTGTAGTTTAAAGTTATTTTACTTTTTTTAAGAGTCTACGGGCATGTTTGGAAACCAACTTTTAAGCCATTTTTTAGCTTATTGAGGTGTTTGGCAAATTTAAAATTTGCTTAAAGGTCAAATGCTTTTAAGCCAAAAGGTCCAAATTAAGCCAAAAGTGATAAGATGGGTAATCCCAACTTTTTTTTCTAGCTTAAAAGACATCCCTCTTTGACCAAGTAATTTACATTGCTATCCCTAATACTTATGTGTAATTTCCGAAGTACCCCAATTTTTTCTTTTTCTCATTTCCTCCGTCATTTTCAATATCTGTTGTCATTCCCCAAACTTTTATCAATTTGTTGAAGTTGTAAACGTAAAGCAACCTGTAACTTTGTACATGTTTGATACATTTAACATTTTCTATACATTGTTTTATTTTAGTTTCGTTTTCCATAACATTTTCTTTAAAATGATTGCTGTTGATTAATCCCTCATTTTTTTAAATTGGTGAAACTATATTCCAAATCAAAATCTTCAATGAGTCTACATGTTAACAAAGAATTTGAAGCTAAGAGCCGAAAAAATATTTTTTGGTGAAATAATAGATTATTGCATGTTATTTAAATAAATAATTTATATTTAGGCAATCAGTTTAAATTGAAAATGAATTAAATTAGAATTTTTTTGTATATGTATTAATTTAGAATAAAAGATTATTGTAATCATTTTCTTTATAGTGTCAACAACTTTAAGGATATTTCAGTCATTTTAACAGAAACAAGTACTTACCAGCACTTATTTACCAAACACTTCAACAACTTTTTTTAAGTTCCAGCACTTTTATCCAAACACTTAGCTGCTTATTTATAAAACAAGCTCCAGCACTTAAAAGTTCTTTTAAGCACTTATATTTAAAAGCCACTTTTTTAAGCCAATCCAAACGGGCTCTATATATGTTGCTTTTATGCTAATTATAAATGCAATATATACTAAGGTCAGTTAAATGCAGCGACATTTCCCATTACTCTATCGCGAAGAACAAATTTTTCCAACAACCTTCTCCAACTCTTCCGGAAAGTCTCTAGTATAATACTCATAACATTTTATACAAAATTCTGAATAACATATGGTTTAATTTTCTAAAAACTAGACACAAAGATCCACAACTTTCTTGTTTTGGTCATCTCCCAATTCCTTATAGATATCGAGATATAAGCTGCCAAAGTCAGCCCTAGGCAATACAAATTTCTTCTTTGGGATTTCCCAAACCTATAGTGTACCAAACATAACGTTTTGTACACAATTCCAAATGCCAAAATGGTTTGATTTTCTAAAAATTTGATACAAAGTGATACAACTTTCATATTTGGGTTATCTCCAAATTCCTTATAGATTGCGAGATATAAACTTCCAAATTTGTGTCAGTGCAACAAAAAGTTTCCTCTACACGATCGCAAAAGGTTTTCCGTGATCGCGAATCACTGGCCAATTTCTCCCATTTAACTCATCGCGATTGCGGCCAGATCCCCTCGATCGCATAGCACACTGCTGTAGCCAAAAACCAGCAGCTAAAAATGGCCTAGAAATGGTCCAAAACTCACCCTAGCCCCTCGGGACCCTCTCCAAAAGTACCAACAAGTCTCAAAACATATCATGGACTTAGTCGAGGCCTCAAATCATAGCAAACAATGCTAAAAAAATGAATCACACACCAATTCAAGCGTAATATAACTAAAAATTTCCAATTTCTATATTCGATATTGAAACCTATCAAATCAATTTCAATTGACCTTAAATTCTGCATATAAATTATAATTGACATTACGGACCTCCAAATCCACATCCGAACGTTCTCTAAAGACTAGAATTACCATACAGAGCTATTCTAGTGTCACAAACCAGATTTTTCACCCTCAGGAGTCGTGATAGCGCCTACTCATAGAAGCTAGGCAAGCCGACAGTTTTGGGTTTTACCACCATTTTTATTAATCCAACAGAATCATATATTAACTAAGCAACAATACTTAAGAAATACAGAAGTAAAGTAGTAGTGCCACAACTCAAGTACATAACTACCCCATAGAATCTAATGTCACAATTCACGAACGACTAAGATTTACTACAAATACAACTGTTCTCGAAATGAAAAGAGATAGCAAAAAGCTAAAACGGGGAAAGGGGGACTTTAGGCTCTACGGACGTCAGCAGATCTAACTTGGTCTCCCTAGACTAAAGGTAGATACTCAAGCTACTCACAAGATCCGGCACCGAAATCTGCACAAAAGAGTGCAGAGTGCAGTATCAGTAGAACCGATCCCTTGTACTTGTAAGTGTCGAGCCTAACCTCGGCGAAGTAATAATGAGCCTAGGAAACGATAACCTTATAAACCTGTGTAGTTAATTCATATACAAATAGAACGATAATAACCAGAAGTAACAGATAAAGTTGGGAAGGGGATCATGCTGCGGGGGAATATCAAATTCTAACAGTAATTCAGTAGAGAAGCATATAGAACACAATATCAGTATCAACAAGAATAATGAAAAAATGACACGTGCACATCATCACCCTTCGTGCTTTTACTCGCGTGCTCACCATAAGAAACAACATAATCGGCATGGCATCACCCTTCGTGCATTAACTCTCATAATCATGGCACGACATCACCCTTTGTGCATTAATTCTCACAATATTAGTACGGCATCACCCTTCGTGCATTAACTCTCAAATCATGGCACGGCATCATCCTTCGTGTATTAACTCTCACAATAACGGCATGGCGTCGCTCTTCGTGCTTTACGCTCTTCCTCACTCAAACAGTAGAAACAACACGTCCTGTCTAGGGAATCAACAATATAAATAGTAACATCCTGGCAAGGGAATCTGCTATAACCAATATCATTTCAACAGTTACTTCACAAAATATATCTCAACTTCAGCCAATACTCAACAATGTTCAATTACCAAGAAAACTTTCATAGGTCTTGTTCAACATTTACAATCATCAATTTAAGCATGGACAGTACATAGTAGAGTCACAACACTCACGGTATAAGACTCACAGGCATACTTGACACCAACGTATAGGTATTCTTCACCACACCTATACGACGTACACTACACTAGCATGTAGAAAATAAGACCACAACAACTATTCTCTCAAGCTAAGGTTAGACCAAACACTTACCTCAACTCCACGAACAAAATCAAGCCTCAATTACCGCTTTACCTCTCGGTTCCACTTCTGATCTACTTGTAACTAGTCATAATTTACTTAATAACATAAATAAATTCTAAATAAATCAATTCTAATGCATGAATATAGATTTCCTAATGTTTTCTCCAAAAAGTCAAAAATCGACCCCGTGCCCACTTCCAAACCTGAAATTCGGACCAAAACCAGATTACCCATTCACCTCCGATCCTGGATATACAATTGGTTTTGGAATCCGACCTAAATTTGAAGTCTAAATCCTCTAATTTTAATATTCCTAATTAAGTTTTATCCAAAATTCTCAACTTCACTATGAAAATCCTAGATTCGAAGATGAAATCTTACGAAAGGAAGTTAAGGAGTGAAAGAAATGAGTTTAAAATCACTTATATACGATTTAGGGAAGAAAGAGTATTTAAAAAATTGACTTTTATGCTTTAGGGTTTTAAAAAATGAAAATGGATCAAAAATCCCGTTTATATAGCCCTCACAGATCCTCAAAACGCTGACCGCGGAAAAAGGGCTATGGCCGCGAAACTCACTACTGAAAGCGAAATAATGGATGCGGCCGCGGATGCTTTGGCCTTGCCCACTGCTGTGCTTTGGCCTTGCCCACTGTTGACCATGAAATCCCACCGCGGCAGCGGAATCCCCAGCACGGCCGTGAATTTCCTTCCCGGATCGTGAAACCCAGGTTTAGAGACTTGTAATTTTTCTAGAATTATGTAGCAGAGGTCTTTGTCCTAAGTCTATTCACCCCGAAGCCTAACCGTAACTCACCCGAGCCCTCGAGGGTCCAAACTACACATGCATACAAGTCTAAAAACATTATATAGACTTGATCGTGTGATCGAATTACCAAAATAACAACAACTACAAATTTAACCACAACTCATGATTTTCCTAAAGAACACTTCTAATTTATTATTTTCTTCACCGGACATCTGAATTACATCAAATCAATTCTTACCAAATTTCACAGATATAGCTTAAATATTATACTAAACATGTACCGGGCTCCGGAACCAAAATACGAGCCCGATACCGTCAAGATCACACATAATTTCATTTCCAAAAGTCCTTATATTTTTCAGCAAATAATTTTCTTTAAAATTTCTTTTCACGGGTTAGGGACCTTGGAATTCGATTTCGGGCATATGCTCAAGTCCCATATTTTACTACGGACCTTATGGGACCGTTAAATTATGGGTCCGGGTCTGTTTACCAAAAATATTAACCGAGATCATCTTTAATCAATTTAAAGGCTAAATTCAATATTTCTCTTAAATGTCGCATAAAAGCTTTCCAAAAATGCGGCCGGACTGCACACGCAAATCAAATTGAAACAAATGGAGGTTTTTAAAGCGTCAGAACATATATTCGACTTCTAAAACAAGAGATGACCTTTTGGGTCATCACATCTAGGCTCGAAATTCCAAAAAGATATTGATAACATTAAAATACACTTCAACCCAAATTCATGAAATTCTTCCAAAATGCCAACTTTCCAGAATAAGCACCGTAATGCTCCTGCATTATCCAAAATCCGATCGGGGCATACGCCCAAGTCCATAATCATCATACGAACCTATTGGAAACTTCGAATCCCGATTCCATGGTCGTTAAATCAAAATTCAAATCTTAGTTAACTTTTCCAACTTAAATCTTATGAAATGAGAATTTTCCATCTGAATCAATTTCGAACTTCTCGAAATTTAATTCCGATCATATGCGCAATTCATAATACCTGAAGCGACTCAAGGTCTCAAATCGGTGAATGACGTTCTAGAGCTCAAAACAACCGGTCGGATCATTATATTAAAAATTTAGCAAATTATAAAATAGAAGATACAAAAATAAGACAAACTACATAATATTTTTCATTTTATTAAAGATACTTTATCAAGTATAGCTAAAGTACCTTCCGTAAACAAAACTTGGAGTTGTTCCTTTTTCTAAAATTCGAGCAATCCCATGAGTGTCTGCTCCTATAACTTGTGCATACATATTATTGGGAGTACTTCCAAAAAAAATTAACTCGGGATACACCTTTGCAAGTTAATTAATTTTTTAAAACAACAGTAAAATGATGAAAAGTTATAATCTGTATATATATAAAGAATAAGAATTTACCATTACCTCACCAACTATCCCATTTATTGGTTGTGTATTCTTTCTCATATGTGTTTTTTGAACACCTCAATTCGATTTGTATTTACACCATCCTTCTTTGTAATCTGATTAAATAGTAAAAAATTGTATAAAAAATATTCAACAAAAATAATTGTTGATATAGAAATTTTAGAAACCAGATGGCGAATATTGCATACACATCTATAATTTCCAAATGACTTTTTCCTCCTGATGTGTGTGAAAAAGTTAGATTCCTTCAATTTTATTTGTTCCTCTTGCCCTTTTTCTAAAAATTTAGACACAATTATCAGAGTCAATTCCCTGCCAAATATCAAATCAAAAACAAAAAATTTTAAAGAAGAAAGAGAAAAAGTGAGAATAATGACAGACGAAAAGTATAAAATAGTACAAAACAACATATGAAATGTGCTAATAGCAAGTCTTAAGGGCAACAAAAAAAGATACTTGCTGCTCCAAGATTACATTTGCTTCATTAGAGCTCCAATAATGAACTAATACACGCCATTGATTATTTTCTACCATGTGTGCACGTTTAGCTAAGAGCTTATTATCGTTGTCGTATGGCTTATAATCGAGTCTTTTGTCTCATGCTTTCAATCTTTCCATTTAGTCCTGTCACGACCCAAAAACCGACCCGGTCGTGATGGCGCCTATCGTGAAACTAGGTCAGACAACATATTTTCAAATACTCCATATTTCATTTAAAACATTAGTAAAAACATATTTTTAACAGAAATTCTATAAAGATATAAAGTAAAATTCAAAATAAAGCGGAAAATACAAACCTGACCTCGGGTGTCACTAAGTCATGAGCAATACTACAACTGTTTGAAATAAACAAGACTAACATAGTCTGAGAATAGACAACAAATACACTAAGAGGAAGATAAGGAATGAAAAGGCAAAACTGCAATCGCCAGGCAGCTACCTCGCTATCTCCAAGGAAAGTCCACCACTAAAATAATCAGCAACCGCTACCGTGGCCCGAGATACCTGGATCTGCACAAAAGGTGCAGAGGGTAATGTGAGTACAATAGCTCAGTAAGTAACAAATCCAAACTATGGACTGACAGGTGGTGACGAACCAAACCTCAACAGGTAATACCATTAAGCTGTAAAGAAAAGTAGACATGGTTGCAATTCAAGTAAAAACTTAACATTAAATAAATACAGTCAAACAATATGGAGTATAAAGCTCAGGAAATCTCTATGTACCAATGTACATATAGCATGATCAATGTTCCATGTACCTCCACTCACAAGTTCTCAACCACTCGGTACTGTATATGGCCATCCAGCCCAGGGAAGATCCATCCCGGAATATATATATGTCACTGACCATAGTAATCCAGTACTGAGAAAGGCCATTCCAGCCCTATGAACATGATCCATCTCCAGGTATAAATACTTCGGACAAGATCAATGTCACGGGAAGATCCATCCATCAATATCACCAACCGCGGTCACTCGGGGTGTGTTACAGACTCAGGAGAGGCTCCTACAATCCAAGCGCTATCATAATCATCAATATAACCGCTGCGGCGTGCAACCCGATCCCATACTATCCCTCACAATCAGGCTCTCGAACTCAGTTAGTCATCAATCTCCAATCTCACATACACGAGCTCACATTGTCATGATACTAGCCTGAACAATGATATGATTTGCCAAATAATGACAATCGAGACAGAGGCATGATATATAATGCATGGACAGGACTGAGTATAGAATATCAATGAAAATAATGATATGACAGACCTCTCAATTCTCAACAGTATCGGCGTGAAGCCTTAACATGATATTTAGCAGGTTTTTCACAACACATTTATATAATCACATGATAGAAACATGGATATTAACAAGAAAGAGTCACTAAGCAGTGCCATGGAATGATCCAGGTCACATTTCTCACGGTGCACGCCCACACGCCCGTCACATGGCATTTGTATCACCTCAATAGTAATCATAGAACACATAGTTCGGGGTTTCGAACCCTCAAAACCAAGCTTGGAAGCATTACTTACCTCAAGCTAAGCCAAAGCTAAACTCTAGCCCGTGACGCCCTTGCCTCTCGATTCGGCCTCCAAATGTCCCGAATCTAACCAAAATCAGTATATTGTCATCAATATATGCTAAAGGAAAGAAGCTCATATGAAAATTATCAAATTAACTCAAAAATTCCGAAATTAGCGAAACCTGACCCCCGGGCCAATGTCTCATAATTCGATAAAAATCACATTACAAGAATCCTCATCCTCCCACGAGTCCATACATACCAAGAACATAAAATCGGACCTCAAATGACCCCTCAAATTCCAAATTTAGCCTCTCCAATTCCAAGCCCAATTCCGCAATTTTTGCCTTTAAATCCCACTAATTTCATGTCTAATTAGTTAGAAATTACCAAAGATTCGGTTATTGAGTTCAAAAACCTTACCTCCAAGTGTTTCCCTTCGAATCTCTCTTCAATACTGTCACAACCCCGACCCCAGTCGTGATGGCGCCCAGCACATTACTAGGATAGCCCGACCAATCACACACACATTCCGAGCTGCCAGCTCACAGTTTTTGTCCAAAAATCATTAATAATGAAGAAATATCCGAAGTTTAGAAAATATATAGAAACAACCCAATAAACCAGTACAAACATCCTCCCACAGATCTGGGGGTCACGAGTCAAGAGCCTCTACCGAATAGCATAATAATAATACTGAA
>MU750027.1:3775-37846 GCA_026770625.1 Nicotiana glauca | reverse complement strand
TGAAACAAACTCCCTTCTAAGAGGCTATATGCCTTATTTTCAACCAGAATCAGTCCAAATTCACCTGATAGACTCTAATACTGATATAGAACATGAAACAACACAATAAGGGAGAAACGGGGTGGTAACTCTCGTGACGACGGGCCGGGTCGTCACAAATACCTTTTAAAAAGCTTCAAAGCCGCTCAAAAATTGCGAGAAACGAACTAAAAATCGCGAAGATGGCTTTATATACATTCTGCCCAAGTGTTTTTCCTTAATCGCGATCGCAGATAGACCCTCGCGATCGCGAAGAACAACTTTGCTGGCTCCTGAAATAATTCTACACAAACTCATCGATCTCCATGCAAACGCGATGCTCTGCCCCTTACTCCTACGCGATCACAGACCACTGACCACGTTCGCAATGAACAAATGTGTGGCCCAGCTTTGGTATACTTAACCTTACGCGAACGTCACTTAACCCACGCGTTCGCGATGCTTCACCTGATCAACTAACGTGATCGCAACCCTTAATATGGGTAGGCAAAGAACAAACTTGACTGCCTCCATGAATGCTCAATGCGATCACGAACCCCCTCACGCGATCGCGAAGAAGGAACCTCTGCAACAAAAATACCAGTAGAATCTGCTCCCCTTTCAAGTACAACAATGACCTATTGAGCATCCGAAATACACCCCAGGCCCTTGGGACCTCAACTAAACATGCCAGCATATACCATAACATCATTCAAATTTGTTTCAATCTTTGGATAGCTCAAAAAAAAATCAAAACATCACATCACCATCGGATTCAAGCCTAAAGATTCTATAACTTCTAGATTCTGCAAACGATCAAAAAGTCGATCAAACCTCACCCGAATTACCTAAAATTTTGCACACACCTCAAAAATGTCACAATGGACCTACTCTAGTTTCTGGAATTCTATTCTGACTCCTATATTAAAATTTCCACTGCCGATCGAAAAATGCCAAATTTCTAATTTTTCCAATTCAAGCCTAAATCTACCACGAACCTCCAAAATATATTCCGATCATGCTCCTAAGTTCAAAATCACTTAACAAAGCTATCTGAACTATCAGAATTTACATATGAGATCTTTTACCCATAAGTCAACATCCGATTGATTTTTCCAACTTAAGCTTACTCAAAAGAGACTAAGTGTCTCATTCCTCTACAAAACCACTCCGAACCTTAACCAACCAACCCGATACCATATAATAGAGCAGAACAAGACATAAAGAAGCAGAAATAGAGAAAATAAAGCGGCAACTCATGAAACAACCGGCCAGTCGTTACAAGTCCCAACTGATATCATCAAAATATGTCTTGTAACCTCAACTGCATCAGTATTTTCCTATAAACATAAACATATAACACCTATATATATGTAAAAGTATAAAGGCAATAAGCATCTTAGCATGTAACTTTATTCTTTATTTAAGCACCTTAATATGAGCCCATATCATATTTTTGAATATATCAGGCATAAGCCTCCAATCTTTATGACTTAATGGAGCTAAACTGCCATTTTGTACTATGATTAAGCAAAATAAAACTATAGAACACCAAAATTAACATCTTAAGTAAATAAAACTTCCAAAACGACTAGTATCAAACTTATATTTGTTTGAATTACATTTAGGATTCTTTTATATTTAACTACTAACTGAGATCATGTTAATCTAATCCTTTCAAATAACACCATTATTTATATACAATAAGTTTAACTAGGAACATAATCTGCAAGCAAACTTAAAGAGCATAAATAACTAGAAAATCTAGTGAGCTCTTTCAGAACACAACAATCTCATATTTGAAATACAGTAAAGACAAAACAAATTCAAGGCCTGCCACAAAAAAAAACTTTCTTTCATCTATCGATTAGTCAACTATGTCTCAGACCCTAGCAAATTAAAATTGCCTATAAAAATCTATGTTCCTTGTGTTCTATTTAATAAAATCCAAACATCTATGAAAAAGAAAAAAAATTGTTAACTAAACTACGTAACTGCAAAAACTAGAACATCACATGCACAAATTCTTTAAAAACAACATCATCGGAACAACCAAAAAAAAAAAACTATAATCTAAACTGTGTACCTGCAAATATTTGAATCTGTACTATTTTTGTGGAGAATTAGCGGCGTTGAAAGCAGTCTGAAGAAAACAGATAAAACCTTTCAAAAGCCTCAACGCCAAAACCTTCTCCTTCTCAAAGTAACTGTGATAGCGTAGAGGAAAACAAAAAATTAGATCTTTTGAAGAATTATAACTAATAAAGAAAACTGTATTTTTTAAAATTTGGAGGAAAGCTAAAATTCTTACCGTCAAAATCTTTTCCTTCTAAATCACACTAGATAGGTGGTGCCCGTGCTATATACGGGCCTATTCCTGGCATTGTTTGTACCACTTAAAGATATACTATGTATTGTCTTTGAAAAGGATTGCCAGACAGAGCAACATAATCACAACAAAGGTTCAACACCAAGAAAGCATGTCCTTGGCAAACAAGGAAGTTGGAAACATAAAAATAGACTAACATTTCCAAATATTTAAAGTCAAGCGTCAAACAAATTTTCAAGCATCACAAAAAACTCTTACATCAAAATATTCGAAATATTTATTATCATGAGTTATGGGAGGACGGATAAAAAGCCATGTGTTTTGAAATACTGTACGAGCCTCTTGGTCTTCTGCATTAATTCTTGATATCAAGGCTAGCGTCTCCAAAGTAATAAAATCTTCAATCAGCCACTCCATAAATTTCACACTTTTCTCTTTCAAATCTTGATGGCATATATACTTGAATTATGTAATAAAAGCAATGGTGAGAATTGATGCATTGAAATCAAAGTAAATTCTTGAAATGAGTTTATAGAATCCGCGTCAAAATAAAAGACAAGAACTAATGCACTCAGCACGTTCCTATATGCATTCTTCAGCTTTTTGCATTGAATATTATCAAATACTCCCTCTGTTCCAATTGATATAAATCTGTTTGACTGTACGAAAACTTCTGGAATTGGTGGTCCTAAACAACTCAAAAAGGGGCACAGAGTATTTGTGTGAGTGTAAAAGCTTTTCATTAAGGGTAGAATTATAAGTTTAAACTAAATTGTTAGCAAACTTAGAAAGACGTCATACTTCTTTGAACGGACCAAAAAAGAAATAAATTGGAAGGAGTTATAAAAAGTGATTTTGGTACTCTCACAGAAAGCAAGCACACTACATGCGCCAGTAGTTTAAAATTATTTTACACTTTTCAAGAGTCTATATATGTTTCTTTTATGCTAATTATAGATACAATATATACAAAGGCAGCAACATTTCCCATCTACTTCATAATTAGTGTTCAAAGAGATACCATTCGTAGATTCTTCGGTTGGACTTCTGCCCATCTTTCTGGGTGATGGTAAGTATCATCTAGTGATGTTTCTCTCACATGGATACTTTGCTAACATTAGATTTAGCATTCAGTTAATTCAAAGAAGGGAAGCTTAGAAAAGAAATAGTTGAACTCAAAGCAAATGATGCAAATATTAAAGACATTACTTGCCGCACCTTTTTTCATTGTCTTCCTTTACCATAAGCAAATGTAGATATCTTCAAAAACATAAATTGCTAAACATTCGCTCAAATGATTAACAGCTGCATCTTTTATGTTAGAGCATTCTCTGCATGATGTTATAATGAGATGTTCCTCATTGCGTCATTGAACTGACATCAGAATAGAAAAAATATTTCTTTGACCACATATGTGATCTCAAACTTAATTATTATAATGCACCAGTTATTCTCTTGTTATTCTTCCTTTTTAATCTAGCTAAGAAAGAGTTAATTTTTCACCCAAGTATAGAATGTCCCATTGAGTTTCTCTTCCCTTCATAGTTTTAGTTAAATTATTTAACAATAACTATCTGCTCAAGACCAGAGAAAGTTAAATGACAAAATCAGTTAATATTCACTTTGAAGAAAGTTCAATTTGCGTTCACGTTGAAGAAATAAAGGAAACCAATAGATGTATCAAAATCAAAACTAAACCTATAACAAGTTTTTTCGAATTATTAGGGCAGTACAACATAGAAACTTGTACTTTGATAAGTTCTCCTAATGTTCAAAAGATTTTTCCGGTGATAATTTACATTCTACGTCCTTCTTCGTATCCTTTTTTAAAACCACATTTTTCTTTGAATCATACTTTTATTTTCAACATCATTTTCATTAAATAACTTAAGAGCAAGCATTCTGTCCTATTTATCGTATTTTGTCGCGTATTGCTTCTACCAGAAACCAATCGTTTAGCTCACATAGGGATCCATTCGCTGGAACTCAAATAGAAAAAAATCGTACCTGAACTTATGTGGAACACTTTATCCATTTGATAAATGTTATGCCATAACCCACTATATTACCTGGAAAGGATATACTGACAACAATTCTATTGTTAGATACAACCAAAAGTTCCTCAGCATGTGGCTTTGATTAAAGACAAAAACTCGTGTAAAAGCGAGAGATCAGTCAACCAAGTTTTATCAAAAGAGTAGTAGTCTCTGCCAGCCCTTAAAAGTATTTAATATCCTTGATACTGTACTTAACAGTTTTTATACCTTAACGGATTATTAGTGAAAAACTTCTTTTTTTATACTCCAATCTTTTTTATACTCCAATTATAACTAACAAGATTACTGTTTCTTTTCTCTTTTCCTTTCACGAGCTAATTTTCTAATGTAGGTCGTGATGGCGTTCAAACCCGCTGTTAGGTAAGTCAATGTTTAATTATCAATAGTGACGAGAGGTCGATATCGACACTTGCTGGAGGTCTAATAAAGCAATATGATAAATTGTAAGCAGATATGAAGCACAACAACAATAATGGAATAAAACGGTAACCAACATATTCTTTAAAAGTTTTTTTTAACGATATAAACTTCTCAATCTCATATCCTATCTCAACAGCTAGAAAAATATCAAGTGCTAATATCAAATGAATAAGGGATTCCATAGAAAATGCCAAGCATCAGTGGAAGGATAATGCCGTGAATGTTCAGACTGCTAGCGATATAACGCACAATTATGCTGAGGTCGTACGACCCGATCCAGAATAATGTGTACACTGCCGGGGGTCGACTGGCATAAATTTGATGCATATATTATACTGCCGAGGCATTCACGCCGCTCCACAAGAAAGGAAAAAAATTATCCAATTACGAGTCACGTGCTTACAACACAGATATATGTGCATAATAGTGAATATCCCTTTACATTTATCAAATGTATTGGCAACAAGTCAAGGTGATAAAGCTCGGTCTAGTATGTTGTTTCTAGATCAATTTCAATTAATTAAGCTAGCAAAATGAGTCCATGTTGATACCCTATTTGCCCTCATATATTTTTCAAATAATATATATACTTTTAAAATATCATTTTACATCATTATTTAATTTACAAAATTTACACGAGTACTTTTTATAATTTTTCAAATTTTAGAGCTTTTAAATTAATTTTCTTGCATTAAAGTACATAAAATTCAGTAATCCCTTTAAATTAATTGTGATTCCCTAACCACCCAAATTACTATTTTTGCATCCCCATACATGTTTCATAATATTTTCCTTTCATTTCATATAATTATGTTTACATTTTAAGCTATTTATTTAAATTTACAATAGTACCCTATATTTTGCATTCTTATTGTAATTAACATTTCATTTACAGTCAAAATAATATTTTATATTTTTTATAGCCTTCTATCATTGCTTAAAGTATTAATTTGGATAAGTAGCATTTTTATATATTTATTTAGCTATTTTATTAAATTATTTTCCCTTTATTTTTTATTTAAAAGAGTTGGCCCAACTTTTAAACCAATTTTCGGACCAAAAGGCCCAGTAACCCCCAGCCCAATAACCTGCAACCCACTACATATACCCGTTTAACTAACCCTCCCCAACCCCTCGTTAAAATCATGGCTGTTGATCTCTAAAATCAATGACCCACAATAAACCTACCCCTTTTAGTTACCCAACCCCAAACCCTAATCCCCGTTCTATCTAACCCGCCACCCTGAAACTCTTCCCCCTTATTTGAAGAACCCTAATCGTTGCACTTCCCTAATCCCTCTCCTAATCCCACTCCTAATGGGATTTTCCCCACATTTACTGGCCACATCATTGTGTTTTTGCTACTGGTTGATTCGCCATGGTTTCACTTAGTACTTGCCTAAACATGGCAAGTACCAACTCTCCAATTTTGTTCAATCAATTCCAATCTTTTGAATCTGAGCCATATCTTGTTTACACTCGTTCAATACTATATTGTGTGAGTCTGATCTTGTTTGGACTTTTGTTGATTTACACTTTCCTAAAAAAACTAGGGTTTACTGGATTTCTCTCTAAAATCGATTTCAAATTGATTTGCATGTTTTATTTCCTTATTTGTTGTTTAATTTACTCTATTTCCTTATGTATTTTTTCTATTTTTGACTGCTATATAGACCCCCTCATTTTTCCTTCTAGGGAGATACTTTTGGAATTGATTTTCTTCACTAAAATTAGGATTATTGCTACTGTCTTGTTCTGTATTCTGTATTGGCCGGCTGAAAACCAAGGCCATTAGCACCTTGTTACTCAAACCGTTCTTGGTGCGAGCATTTCCCTAAGTTCATCGAATCTTTTGGAAACTTTGACGCATTGAGATTCTGGGTTTTTTGTGGAAGTTTGTTCTTTATTGCTCTTCGTTAACTGGTGAGTTACTGGACCTTTGTAAATTCGTCCCTATGTATCTGCATTTTTGCATAAGTCTTCACCTCTAAAGTTCATTAGTTTAATGGGTCTTCAAATTTTTTTTTTGTGTGCAATTCTGTTTGTTCTACTTTAATTTTAGTTCTCCTTAATTTTTACTTCATATTGTTGATAGTTCAAAGCATGCCTGAACATGAGTTTGAGTGAATTAGATTTCTTTCAAATTCATCTAGCACATGCGTTGCAATTTACTACTGTTTAGGACCTTTGCATTCTTCAACAACTCTTTATTGTTTAATTTTGCTTTAGGCTATTAATCTTGTTATTTGAACATTCTTTACTTGCATAATTTGTTTCCCTTTTAGTCGACTAGTCAATTTTGTTCAAAATATGAGTATGTACACTCACTATATGGCACAAGTTTGTTTCCTATCATATTCTGAATTGCCGCGATGATATCGTGCATATATAGTATGTTTGATCCTATTAGTATGCCTTTAGCATGTTTTGATCTCCTTGACTTCCCAGTAGTCGCGATAATCTGTTCTCATCATCCATAAACTCCGCTGCCAATTAATATGATTCTCTCTTGTAACATTAAGACCTATGCTTAACATAATTTGAATCTTTTCCTTTATTATGAGTCTTCCTACAAACCTGTTTTAATAATTTGTGACTACTTATGCACTTGGTATTAAACATGTTCTTCTGAATCTTTGCTAAGTCATTTTCAAAGCCCTAAGGCATGTTTGATAATCAGATTTATGTTCTCAACATGACTATGTTTGTACCTTCTCAGCTTTATCTCTCAACCTTGGTTTACTATCCTTCACTTGTCATTTGTGCTTTCTTGAGTTCCCATTCTTAGCCGGCTAAAAGCCAAGGCTACCTAGGTTCTACTGTTGACCACCTTAGTGTGAGCACTACTCAAGGTCCATTTGAGACCCTTGTGAACTATGACACATTGGGCTTGGTCCTTAGTCATTCACTAAACCTCAAACCACTACTATTCATCCCATTCTATCCTATTATCTGTCATATACCTGAATTGGCATATTTAGTAGTGCAATACTTTGTACTATGGTTGAATAAATTGACTTTCGGCTCCTTTATGGATTCTGGGATTGTGTGATGGATGTGGCCCCATATTAGAGGCCTAGGTATGCTGTGTGAGAGTTATTAAAGGCCCAAACAATGCTGGATATTTTTATTTGAGCCTACGGTGGGCCTATTGTCATTGTTTGTAACATTTGTATCTTTTTACTCATTATTGGTCCTGTAATAACCGTTGTATAAACGATTCAGGTGTTAATAAAAAGGGAAATAGGTAGAATTTAATTTTTGTACGCAAAACTGGATAGATAATATGCCTATATGATTTGATAAATTTAGTTGCTATAGGTGTAGTTCAACTACTATGTACACTATAGAAACTATGCCATTAGAGGAAAAGCGCGCACACACACACCACTGTTAGCAAACATGAGTAGAAAATGCTGCAATTATATTTATTACTATGTGTTGTTAGAAAACCTGCTTATAAGAATTAATTATCATTGATGTTTCTTTCATTTCTCATCACCTACTAGAAATCATGTTGATAGTATTCCCAATTGTTCTACTTAGCGTAACTCTCCTAAACGTTATGTCTATAGGATTAAGATATGATGATAAAATAAGCTTTAAAGTGTTGTGCGGTAGAAATCTTGCGTATAGGAAATAATTGCTCGCTATAATTGGCTAATGCTAGACCATTCAAACACTACTTCATGTACGTCATATGAATAATTAAGGGTCTTTTCCCAGCAGATTTTGTTATACTCAACTGCGTAGATCACCTACGCATAACACATATAGGATTGAAAACTTAAAACTTCTAATAGTGAACTTGTAATACCTGAATAATTCTGTCTATTAGCGATATCCTGTATCTGAAATTGCCTGCATAATTTGACTCAAAAATCGCCTAGAAAGCATGTCTATAGGTTTAAGATTCTGGATTCTGCAGCCTCTTAATTGGCGTGTTTGCGGGAATTTGTTGTTTAAATGTAGAGGTCTATGTGATCCCTTAACTACTTTTATGTGAAGTCTTTACACGTTTTGCTTGTCGCCAAGTTTTGTATTTTTGAGTAGCCTAGATAAAGTCTAGAACCATCCAAATAGAGGTCCAAAACCTCCCGGACCATATGTATGGGATGGGTAGTACGCGCGTAGGGCACGACTTAGAATTGAATCAAAGTGCTCTTAAGTAAACAACTTTAACATAGTAATCGGGAGCAGAAGATGATAGTCTGTGCCTGCTGAATAATATGAGTAATACCCTATCTCAAGGGAGTTACGATATATTATATATATTTTATGGGGTGATCCTTTAGGCTAAAAAAACTTAGGACCCGTCCCTTTTTTTTTCTTTTCTATTAGAGTCAAAATAGTTGTACCTCTTGATTCAAGATCTCTTTGTAATAAAATTCTTAGATTTTGTACTCTCTTTTCTTACTTGATCACATAGACTAATCCATATAATTTAAGTTTAGCCGGGACCCACAGTTGTGGACCTCGAGGAGTGCCTAACACATTCTCTTTGAGGTAACTAGAGCTCTTACCTGATCTTTGGTGCCTTAACACACATTAAAAATAGTTAGGTGGAGAATCTCCTCTTTTAATACCTCCTTAAAAGAGTTGTCACATGTTGAAACCTAATTTCGCGAGAAAAAAGGCACGACAACATGACGACTCTGCTGGGAAATTTTTTTTAGACCTTTTACCGTATTGAACTTGGCTTATATGGATTATTTTCTTCATTATAAAATGCACATCCCTTTTCATCTTTATTCATTAAATTTTTGTCATTGCATGCACACCTTTTTTCGTATTCACCTTTATTCGTCTAAATCTGCTATAACGTCCACATTCCTTCTCTCCTTCCCCTTTATTTGCTTAAATTTGCTATAACATGCACATCCCTTCGCTTCCCCACCTTTGTTTGCTTAAATCTGTTATAACATGCACATTATTTTCCATATTCACCCATATTTTTTATAGCTGCTCTTCATTTATTTAAAGACTGCTATATCATGCATCTCTCGTCCCTACTCCCTCGCAACTTTTGTTACATTATCATATATTCTATGAACTGACTTCTTCCTTTGTCTTTATTTTATGCCTTTCATATTTTACCTTGATACTATATTTATCGTTTTCCACATATTTATCCTACAAATACTTGGCAACGTGTTATTATCTATGCATAAAGCATGCTCCCCATCATAATCTACTCGTGCCAATTATTAACATAGTGGCTCTTGATGAGTGTCCGCACTCCTCCAAAATTACCCTTTAAATTGAAAAGGCTTATTTGCGGTAGACTAGTCGATCAATGGTGCAGTCGATGGTCCCGTGCCTTTCCCTCTCAAGTTATCCACTTAAGAGTACCAGACTAGACCATTCTACAAACCTTACTCAAATATCAAATGTACATGCATCATGTTAAACGTAGTACGTGTTAGAACGTTGTCACCGTGATATCCCGCTAAGATAAGCCTTGTCCAAAGTCTGACGGTATTTCTACAATCCCAATAGGCATCGTCACGTTATGTGAATTACTTGGAGAAAATATGCCAATATGTTGATCATTAGTATGTAAATAGTCGAATCTAGAGGGGAAAAGGGCTAACTCTATTTGTTTGCAAAAAATAACGCACGAAGTCCCCAGGTTTGGCATGGTCCAGAACATCCCACCTCTTCTGCTGGATTGGTGGAAAAATCTCGCTCCTAGCGACAAGAATCATGTAAGAAGGGTCCTTGGTAATCTGCCTTCTTTGTTGCGCATCAGACCAAATAGAGCATTGATTGAGTCCGATAATATGTTTTGGGATGAGAAAGGGTATGTCTTCCACTTCGATGACATAGAAATGATCCCTTTCTTAGAGGAAATAAGTGGTTTCGCCAAGCTGCCATGGGATAGTCCAGGGTACTAGTGCTAGAGAATTGCACCCCTCGCAATTTTCTGAAATTGTTGGGTTTGAATAAAAATGATTAATTGATCTGTTTGAAGAAGTCGTACATCCCATTTGTATTCTTTTATGAGCTCTAAGGGAATAGTATGTCATATCTTCTTCATCATGAGGAAATCGCCATTACCTCCTTGGATTGGACGCACCATCAAGTTTATGTGTTCATTATCTGTTTCATGGTGTTGCTGATATTTCTAATGAAAGAGAGAAGGATCCACACTCATCTAGCTACGGTTGCCAGGACTTAATGGAGGGAATTGATGGACAAACCTACACTATTATCCCCATGATCTCGGCTAAAATGTACCGCATTCTAGATCGGTGCAAACAGGGGTTCGGGCACTTCAAGGGTCGTAATATGCTACTGCAAGTTTGGTTATGAAAACATTCCCAAAAATGAAAGTGTTGCCCAGAGCTCCTGCATCGACCATTGAATGAATACATAGTTTACCATCACACAAAGAGAATGACATTTATCCCAGACCGCTTTGCACAACCTGGAAATGCTGTAAGCTGGGTGCACTTGTTCAGTAATTTGATACACGAGCAGGTACATTGGATGTTCAAAGTCCTAGCAGCGAGTTAATCATTAGGTCAAGAGAGACTACTCATCTAGTACTGATCGGGTTGAGTTTAATCTATGCTTATGCTGCAATAAGGGGTAATAAGACATGCAGGGAGAAAACAATTTATATTTCGGGTTTCCAACATGGTCCAGTACAAAGCAGACTTTAAAGGAGATGTCATCCCATTCATGTTTGAGGCATAACACGTGTAGAATCAGAAGGTCATTGTGGAAAAGGATAATATTATGTAAGACAGGTAGCACACTGGTCATGTGTACTTCTACCCATCATGGCTGGTAGACGATATAGTAGGAGACGTCAAACTAGGAGTTAATCTGAAAAACAGGATCATAGATGACGTTGCCGAAGCATATGTCAAGTATAGGAGGTTACACAAAAGGGTATCTGAATCTAAAGCTAGGCATCTAGAGCAACACAAATTGGATATGGAAGCAATCAATGAGTGGAGGGAAATCACCACTAAATTGACAGAGACATTGGAATATCTGGAGCAAGGGTTGATGGAACTTGAAGGAAAAATCAGAAATAGGATTTTAGTGTATCAAAACACGGGTGGTAATGAAGAAGGGCACCTATAAAAGACCTACCTATTGTTAGATATGTGCGACCTGGGGAATCTGATTGATGGGGCCAAAAGAACCAATGGCGGAGGAGGTCCTTCAAGGACTGAGTAGATTTGGGGAATTTGTTTTATAGATTTCTAGTTTAGTTTAGATTTCGATTGTAATAAGGCATATGCCTTTAGTAACTTTCTTATTATTGTCGTTTTTAGTAAAGATTTGATTCATTTTCACATTAATAAAATGACACAGTTATTGGTATCTATTTTCTCCAAATCTATGTGTCGCTAGGACTACCTTGAGCACAGTGAGGTCCCTCAAATTAAGATGTGGATTTATTTTGCAAAGCATGTTCAGTATTGTAAGCATTCTTTCAATACCCCTTACTTACTTGGTTACCTTTTGATTATTCCCATTCTAAGAGGTTGGTTCATGTATACTGGCATCGTCCACATATCATACTAGATCCAGAGTTCCTCCACCTCCTCATCTACCAAGTGATGCTAAAAGTAGATGCAAATGTAAAGGAAAGATGGACAATTTATGTGGTGTCAGAAAGGACAATTCATAAAACATTGCGACATCGGACGATCGGTGCACTCCAGACAGAATGAATTGGTCATGCGCCTGGAACAAAAAATAATGGAGTTACAAGGAGAACTTGAGCAGGTCCGGAACATAGAAAACTTTTCCCTCACCCTAAATATCCCCAATATCAACCAACAAAACAAAAACGCCTAAAACCTGACACCTCCCCAAAACACACAGAATCAAAACCCAACATCAAATCCTCCCGCACCACATCAATACGCCACACCTCCTCAGAGCCAAAACCCTCCACCGATACCTACTCCTTAACAAGACCATCACCATCCGACTCAATACCCAAGAATGACCATATACTACACTCCTCAGAATGTACCACGACCCACTCCTAATCCCCAAAACTCAAACAATGATAACCATTATGCCTAGATTCCCGCCCAAAGCAATCCCATATACATGGAAACCTTACCCCATACCCCACAACAAACACTATATATACCAGAGTCCACAAAGAAATATTTTCTCATCAAGAACATGGCAGAAGAACTCAAGAAGCTCACTCGTAGAATTCAAAGTGTTGAAGGTGGTTAGGGCATTCAAGGTTTGAATTATGAAGATTTGTGCATTCAACCGCATGTAGAACTGCTAGAGGGTTACAAACCTCCCAAGTACAAAATGTTTGATGGAAGTGGTGATCCAAAGGTACATTTAGGGACATTGTAACAAACTGGTAGGAGTTGGCAAAGATAAACGAATCTGTATGAAGCTATTCATGAGGAGTCTCACTGGAGATGCTTTGTCTTGGTAAATCAGTCAAAACCCAAAGAAATGGGCTAAGTGGGTGATCATGGTGTCAAACTTCATGGATCGATTCAAGTTCAACATAGAAAATATACCAGACGTTTTCAACAATCAGAATCTCAAGAAGAAACCAACAGAAATGTTTTGCAAGTATGCTACTCGATTGATGTATGAAGCTGTGGAGGTAAGATTGGCACTTGAAGAAGAACAGATAAATAAGTTCCTCGTCAGAGCTCAAGACCCACAATACCATGAAAGGTTGATGGTTATAAAATACCATAATTTCTCTGACATCATCAAGTTGGGAGAAAGAATAAAATAAAGATTAGGAGTGAAATGGTGACAAATTTGAAGCACTGTAAGCCACAAATAAAGCTTTGTAGTCGGGAGGCATCTCTAAGAAGAAAGAAGTTGGAGTAGTAATGGTATCCCAAGGTCCAAAGTCTCCTCTCACACACCAAACACTTACACCCACATACCAGCCTTCACTCCCCAAATACCAAAAACCGGATGCTACCTACCACACTTATAATACCCAACTTGCATATTACCACTCACTACCACCAGCTCGCCAAAATTATCAAAAATCGAGATAAAATTTAGACCGCAGACCACCCAAACAATACATGCCAATCGCTGAACCCATAGATAAACTTTACGAGAGACTGAAAGCTACCGGTTATGTCACTCATATTCCTGCTATTGCTATGGAAAACTCTTCTCAATGGATGTACCCAAACAAGACATGTGCCTATCACTCGGGCATGAAGGGTCACACCATTGATGAATGTCACATTCTGAAAGACAAGATCCAGACATTAATTGATACTAAAGTCATACAGGCAAAGGAGACTGCACCTAACGATCATAACAATTTTCTCCCAAATCAAAGAGTTGACGAAGTAAATGTGATAGAGACACGATGAAAAATAGGATGTGCAAGGGTCAGCTGGACTCATTTGGGAGGGGTTGAACCTAAACCATCTCCAGTCACCCTCATACCTATTATAGTGCAAATCCAGGCACCAATTGAAGTTGAAGTAGCCGCACCAACGCTATTTGAATTTGAGGTAACCACACCCTTCATTATGATGGTAGCACCTACTCCATCTTAGCAGTCTAAAGCTATGCCATGGGATTATGTCACGGAGGCAAGACGGAACGGAAAAGTGAAAGTGGAAGAAATAGGTGCAGCATAAGGCATGACTAGAACCGGTAGGGTTTATACACCCGAGCATTTGGGAGGAACAAGCAAAAAAACTACATCTAAGTCGCTTGTCGTTGAGAATGGCCCTGACGACCTCTGGAGGAAGGTACAAGAAAGAGAATACTCTTTGGTCGATCATTTGAATAAAGCTCCTGCCCAAATTTCTATCTTATCACTGCTGCAAAACTCTAAGACACACAAAAATGCCCTGATGAAGGTGCTGAGTGAAACATATGTACCCACTAACATCACTAGTTGGGAAATAGCCAATGTGGTCGGGAAAGTGTTAGAAAGCAACAAAATCACTTTTCATGAAGATGAACTGCCACCGGAAACACCAAGTATCACAGTGCAATTTGAGGACAAATTCATCGCATGGTCCTGATAGATGGGAGTTCAAGTCTCAACATATCTTCGCTGACTACTCTTCAGAGGCTGGGTAAAGGTCAGCACGAGATATGAGCAGGAAGTATGAATGTGAAAGCGTTTGACGGATCTTAATGGGCCACAATTGGAGAAATCAACCTCAGCTTAGAAATGGGTCCGACGTGGTTCGATGTTGAGCTCCAAGTGTTGGATATATCCACTACCTACAATTAACTATTGGGATAGATAAATGCTGCTGGGGTTGTAGCTTCTACTCTGCATCAGGCTATGAAGTTGAATGGAATCATCAGGAAGTGATCATTCATGGAGATGGGAGTAACCCCATCTATACCAATCAAACTATTTCAATCATCGAGAACAGAAGGAAGCAGGGGGGAGAAGCATATCATCACATTGACCACGTCAACACAATTGAAAAGGACAAATGATAGAGCAACAAGATAGAAAGCGTATTGCTATAGACAGGGTATGAACCTGGCAAGGGGCTCGACAGATATCTCCAAGGGATCACAAAACCAGTACAACTAAAGTGTCATGGTACAACCTTTGGGCTTGGTTATGAATACACTTGCAAGAGTATAAGGATTGGTCACTACCATGGCGTGGTCCTTATTATCCGCTGGAACAACTAGTACCACATTTGCACTATACATGTAAACAAGCTGACGTGATATGGGGGTCTGAAGAAGATGAAGCTTTAGCTGGCATAAGGAATCTATTTTTGGATGATATAGCCATGAACTACACTGTGATAGTTGAGAAGGTGGAGGAGGAAGACCGTACTATTCAGATTGTGGAGAAAGGAGGTGTTCTAAAGAACTGAACTGCTGCACCATCTCGCGCCCGTTGACTTCCTAGGTAGCCTGGCAATTATCACCAATTATTTTTAAGGCAATTTTATGAGCATCTAAGACATTTTCAGCATTTTTGTTTTGAACGTATTCTGTTTTGAAATAATTTCTTGAGACATCGAGCCATACTTGTTTTGAGGGTTTCAAGATTTATTTAATGAATTCCTATTTTTAGTATTTATTATTATCCTTTACGTTTTTATCTACATCATTATTATTACTTATCCTGATGAACCAACGATTGTGTAAGTAATCAGACAACGCAACATAAGGATAGTGATTCAGAAGATCTTGAAAACGATGTAATACCTGAAGAAATTGTCAGGGAAGTGAAAAATTTTGAAAACAAGCCCAAGTCTAATTTGGACGAGACTGAGACGGTTAACTTAGGGAATTCCAAAACAGTCAAGGAATCCTATATAAGCATTCACCCATCACCATCAGAGAAGGAATACATCCAATTCCTAAAGGAGGTCATTGCAGATATTGTTCAGGATCACATTGTTTGCCGGTTCGGGGTTCCAGATTCAATTATCACCGACAATGCCGCCAATCTTAATAGTGATTTAGTGAAGGCTATGTGTGAGACCTTCCAGATCAAGAACAATAATTCCACAATATATAGGCCGTAAATGAATGGAGTCATAGAAGTTGCTAAAAAGAACATCAAAAAGATATTGAGGAAAATGGTAGATAAATACAAACAATGGCACAAAAAGCTACCGTTTGCTTTTTTTGGATATCGTACCACTGTTGGCACATAAACTGAGGCAACTCCCTATCTATTGGTTTATGGTACTAACGCAGTCATTCTGGCTAAAGTAAAAATCCCTTCTCTAAGAATCATACAAGAAGCTGAGCTCAGTGACGTAGAATGGGTACAAAGCCGCTATGAACAACTAGATCTCACTGATGAAAAAAAGAATGAATGAGGTATGCCACGGTCAACTCGACCAGAACAGAATGTCCAGAGCTTTCAATAAAATGTTCAGGCATAGAAAGTTCATGCTTGGGCAGTTGGTGCTATAGAAAATCTTCCCGTATAAAGATGAAGCCAACAGGAAATTTTCACTCAATTGGCAATGGCATGACATGTTTCATAAAGTACTAATAGGAGGAGCACTCATACTTGCAGAAATAGACGGAAAAATTTGGGTAAAACCTATTAACTCTGACATAGTCAAGAGATACTATGTTTAAACTATTTACATTTTTTCATCTAATGTAACTGAACTACACTTAACCTGATTCCCATTTATGAGGGTATACGTAAGCATCCCTATAAGTTCGGTCACATCTTAATATAACATTCATTTTTGCCATGGTTAGAAACTAGAGCAAGTTTTTGAGGAAGACCCTTAAAATTCGAAAGCAAGTCCAGCCAACTTCGTCATAGGTAGAATAGTCAAAGAATTGCTTTAAAACTGGGGCCAAATTTTGTGGAGGACCCTCAAAATTCTAAAGTAAGGAGGTTGCAATGTCTCCAAAAATATGTCACAGTCATTGGTTCATCTAAATTACTTAATATTGGATACTACCATATTTCAAATAACTAAACTCATCAAATGCACGCATATTTTTCGAAAACTTTATTTTTATAATAGTCAGATGCTGCTTAGGGTAACTCTAACAAGATCCCAAAGTAGGAGCAAAGATAGAGTGAGAAGACAAAAGCAAGAACCAACATTCCCCCATAGAACTCATAATTTTTCTTTGAATGCAGGCAAAAGAAGACAAGGATACTTGCAGACACATAAAGGCACTGCCTTCAAGAAAATAAATTATCCAGTGCAAACATCCTCAGCTAAGAAATACTTTACTTGTTTGCCTTTGTTTGCATGAGACTAAGCATTGTCTCCTATTATTTACATGTGGATAAGCATTGCCTCCCAATTGCATAAGTCTAAGAACTGCCTTTCTCTGCACGAGACTAAGCATTGTCTCTTTTTTGTATGAGGCTAACCATTATCTCCCTAATTGCATAAGGCTAAGCATTGCCTTTCTCTATATGAGACTAAGCATTGTCTCCTATTTTTTGCATGAGGCTAAGCATTGCCTCCCTAATTGCACAAGGCTAAGAACTATCTTTCCTTGTATCGAGAATAAGCATTGTCTCCTCTTTGCATGAGGTTAAACATTGCCTCTCTAATTTCATAAGGCTAAGCAGTGCCTTTCCTTGCATCGAGACTAAGAACTGTCTCCTATTCTTCGTATGAGGCTAATAATTACCTCCCCAATTGCATGAGACTGTGCATTGTCTCATCTTTTTGCATGAGGCTAAGCATCGCCTCCCTAACTGCTTAAGGACAAGCACCGCCATTCCCTACATGAAATTAAGCATTGTCTCCCTTTTGCATGAGGGTAAGCACTATCTCCCTAATTTCATAAGGCTAAGCATTGCATTTTCCTCAAGATTAAATACTATCTCTGTTATGCTATCTAAGACTTAGCACTATCCACTAGCCTAGGTCTAATCATTGCCCTGATCTTACGCAAAACTAAGACTTGTATTGTTTCATTTCGCATAAGAACCATTATCATATCTTTGCATTTCATGGGCTAAAACATCGCCATTTTGTCACGTTATAGTCTGAAGGCATCATCCTCATAGCTGGAAGACACCATTCTATGGCCTGAGGATCTCTAAATATTACACATCATCATTCAAAGGCATCATCGTCCAGAGGCACCATCTTCAGGGCCAGAGGACATCAATTTATGTCTTGTAAATCTCCCATCGCATGATTCATGGCCTAGGACGTCATGGTCTAAGGACAACATTCTCACCTTCCAAAGACAACCTTCATGGTCCAAAGGGAATTTGGATCATGTTTAAATTCTCGCAATAATCCATATATATCTTCATGCATCGTGTTTTAAGTTTTGTAGGTAATCCAGGAAGTAAGTGTTCTCCTAATGGGAGCAATCTTTGCTTCGGTTTTCATTCAACGTTCACATACTGCAATTATTTCAAACGTAACTAATCACTATCAGTTACCCACTTTTACTCGATAACCATTCAGATACTCGTTATGAGATACATCTGTAACGTTTCAGACTCACATTCACAATTTTGTATAAACTCATCTAATACTATCCAACCCAAGAGAACACTTTCCGAAGCATACAACCATTCCTATAACAGCTTCATCGGTTCAGTTCACTGTTGGATCTAGAACTACACACGACCCGATCCACATAACACCAACAATATGTAGGCCACTCGGGAACCAAAGTTCGGTCATCATTTTTCAAATCACCTCATTCGGTGAAAATCACTCATTATTTTTTTTATCCGACAACTCTTTCATCACTCCCAGGTAAAGAGGGACAGTTATTGATACCTAATTTTGCCACCATCTATTTTTCAAATAATATATAGACTTTCAAAATATCATTTTGCATTATTATTTAATTTAAAAGATACACGAGCACTTTTTATAATTTTTCATAATTTTAGAACTTTTAAATTATTTTTCTTGCATCAAAATTACATAAAATTAAGTAATTATCTCTTTAAATTATTTGTGATGCCTGAGTCACCCAAATTATTATTTTTGCATCCTCATACATATTTTATAATATTTTTATTTTATTTTATATAATTATCTTTACATATTAAGCTATTTATTTAAATTTGCAATAGTAGCCTATATTTTTTCATTCTTATTGCAATTGACATTTCATTTAGGATCAAAATAATATTTATATTTTTTATAGCCTTCTATCATTGTTTAAAGAATTAATTTCCATAATTAGAATTTTTATATATTTATTTGTCTATTTTATTAAATTATTTCCCTTTTAATTTCTATATAAAAGAGCTGGCCCAACCTTTAAACCAATTTTGAATTAAAAGGCCCAATACTCTAGCCCCATAACCCCCAGCCCAACACTAGCAATCCATTCCCATTTAATTAACCCTCTCCAATCCCTCTTTAAACCCCACAATCAACCTAACCCTTTTAATTACCCAACCCCAAACCCTAATCCTTATTCCCTCTAACCCGCCGCCCTAAAACGCTTCCCACTTCTCTGAAGAACCCTAATCGCTGCCCTCCCCTAATCCCTCTCCTAATGGAATTCTCCCCACATTTATGTGACATATCAATATTTTTTTGCGACTGGTTGATTCTCCATGGTATCACTTAGTACTTACCTAAACATGACAAGTACTACTTCTCCGATTCTTTCCAATCGATACAAAACTTTTAAATTTGGGCCATATCACGTCTACACACGTTCAATACTATATTGTGTGAGTCTAATCTCGATTGGATTTCTGCTTATTTACACTTTCCCTATAAAACTAGGGTTTACCGGATTTCTCTCTTAAATCGAATTCAAATTGATTTGCATGTTTTGTTTCCTTATTTGTTATTTAATTTACTTTGTTTCCTTATGTGTTTGCTTGATCTTTGACTGCTATATAAACTTCCTCATTTTCCTTCTAGGGAGATACTTTTGGAATCAATTTCCTGACTAAAAGCCTTCTGTATTTTGTATTGGCCGGCTAAAAGCCAAGGCCACTATGACCTTGTTATTCAACATGTTCCTCGTGCGAGCATTGTAGTGAGTTTATCGAAGCTCTTAATAACTTTCATGCATTGGGATTCGGGGATTTTGTAAAAGTTTGTTCTTTACTATTATTCGTTAACTGGTGGGTTACTGGACCTTTGTAAACTCGTCCTTATATATCTGCATTTTTGCATATGTATTCACCTCTAAAGTTCGTTAGTTTAATGAGTGTTTTGGATATTTTAGTGTAACTCTGTTTGTTCTACTTCAATTTTAGTTCTCCTTAATTTTTACTTCATATTTAGATAGTTCAAAGCATGCATGAACCTGATTTTGAGTAAATTAGATTCCTTTCAAGTTCATCTAGCCTATGGATTGTAATTTACTACTATCTAGGACGTTTGCATTCTTCAACATCTCTTTGTTGTTTAATTTTTTCTTTAGGCTATCAATCTTGTTACTTGAACATGCTTTACCTGCATAATTTGTATCCTTTTAGTCTACTAGTTAATTGTGTTCAAAACATGAGTATGTACACTCACTATATGGCACAAGTCTATTTCCTATCCTACTCTGAATTGCTGTGATGATATTGTGCCTATATAGCATGGTGGATCCTATTAGTATGCCTTTAGCATGTTTTGATCTCCTTGACTTCCCAGTAGTTGCGATAATCTATTCTCATCATCCATAAACTCTACTGCCAATTAATATGATTCTCTCTTGTAACACTAAGACCTATGCCTAACATAATTTGAACCTTTTCCTTTATTATGAGTCTGTGTATGCTATTTTCACCAATCCTACAAACCTGTTCTGATGAGGTGGGACTACTTATGCACTATGTATTAAACTTATTTTTCTTAATGTTTGCTAAGTCTATTCTAAAGCCCTAAGTCTGTTTGATAATCTGCTTTATGTGTTAAACTTGACTATGTTTGTATCCCCCCAACTTTGTCTCTCAACATTGTTTTACTATCCTTCACTTATCTTTTGTGCTTTCTTGACTTCCCATTCTTAGCGGGCTGAAAGCAAAGGCTACCTAGGTTCTATTATTGATCACCCTAGTGTGAGCATTGCTCGGGGGTCCAATTGAGACTGACACGCTAGGGCTTGGTCCTTAGTAATTCCCTAAATCTCAAATCACTCATATTCACCTGAATTAGGTGAGTTAGTGGTGCAACACTTGGTGCTATGGTTGCATAAATTGAATTTCGGATCCTTTATGGATTATGGGGTTGTGGGATGGATATGGTCCCATATTAGAGGCATGTGTATGCTATGTGAGAGTTATTGTAGGCCCAGACAATGTTGCGTATTTTTATTTAAGCATACTGTAGGCCTATTGTCATTGTTGTGTAATATTTTTATTTTTTACTCATTATTGGGTCTGTAGTAACCTTTATATAAACGTTTGGGGTGTTAGTAAAAAGGGCAATGGGTAGAATTTAATATTTGCACGCAAAATGGGTAGATAATTTTCATATAGGACTTGGTAAATTTAGTTGCTATATGTGTTGTTCAACTGCTAAGTACACTCTAGAAACTATACCATTAGAGGAAGCACACACACACTCTCACACATCCACAGATTGTCTGTTAGCAAACACGAGTAGAAAATGCTGCAATTATATTTATTGCTATGTGTTTTCGAAAACCTACCTATAGGAATTAATTGTTATTGATGTTTTTTTCAATTCTCATCGCCTACTAGAAATCATGTCTATAGGGTTCCCAATTGTTCTACTTGGCATTACTTACCTAGAAGTTATGCCTATAGGAGTAAGATATGACGATAAAATTAGCTCTAAAGTGTTGTGCGTTAGAGATGGAGCCTATAGGAAATAATTGTTCGCTATAATTGGCTCATGCTAGACCATTCAAACACTGCTACGTGTACATCGTATGAATAATTCTGAGACATTTCCCAGTAGATTTTGTTACACTCAACTACCTAGATCACCTTGGCATAATACATATAGGATTGGTAACTTAAAACTTGCATTAGTCAGCTTGTAAAAGTTGAATAATTCTGTCTATGAGCGATATCCTGCATCTAAAACTGCCCACATACTTTGACTCAAAAAATCACCTCAAAAGAATGTCTATAGGTTTAAGATTCTGGATTTTGCAGCCTCCTAATTGGCATAGGTGTTTGTGTGCATTTGCTATTTAAATGTGGAGGTCAATGTGAGTCCTTAACTGCTTTTATGTGAAGTCTTTACGTGTTTTGCTTGTCACCTAGTTTTGCCTTTTTGAACAACCTAGATAAAGTCTAGAACCATCCAAATAGAGGTCCAAAACTTCCTGGATCATAGGTATGAGATGGGTAGTGCGCATGTAGGGCACGAGTTAGAATTGAATTAGAGCGCTCTTAGGTAAACAACTTTAACATAGTAATCGGGTAGCAGGAGATGATAGTTTGTGCCCGCTGAATAATATGATCACCCTATCTCTAGGGAGTTATGAGATATCATTTATGTTACATAGGGTGATCCTTTAGGCTAAAAATCATAGGACCCCCTCCCCCTCCCTTTTTTCTTTTGTATTGGAATCAAAATAATTGAACCTCTCTATTAAAGATCTCTTTATAATAAACTTCTTAGATTTTGTAATCTCCTTGCTTACTTGATCACATAGACTAATCCTTATAACTTATGTTCGGTTGAGACCCATAGTTGTGGACCTCAAGGAGTGCCTAACACCTTCTCTTTAAGGTAACTTGAGCCCTTACCCGATCTTTGATGTGTTGACCAGTTAAACCCGAGTCATTTGCAAATAGGTGCACGGACGCACCTTAAAAATTGTTAGGTGGAAACTCTCCTCTTTTAATACCTCCTTAAAAGAGTTGTCACATGTTGAAACCCAATTTCGCTAGAAAAAAGGGTGCGACAGTCCAAACAATTCAAATATTACATGATAAAGTCCTAAGTCTATGCGGACATAAATATGCTCTATCTACGTACGAACTCTTATTACCTCGTGCGTATGTAGCCCCCACAACTAGTAGCCCATAAAAATTATATTACCTAGGTGGTAGTTTCCCCCTCACAAGTTTAGACAGGAGACTTAGCTCGCTCTGAAATTTCATAACCGGCTCCAATGCCTCTCTAACACCTCCATTCAAAGACAACGATCCAAAACTAGTCAAATAACGTGAAAATCATTCACAATATAGTCCAACGCGCATAATTTAACAATTTATAAAAACTTTCAACTCCGCTCAAAAAGTTGACAAAGTCAACCCTCAAGCCCACATGCCCGGATTCCAAAAACAATTGAAGATAAACTTTACCCATAATGGCGCAAACTCAAATATATAATTTGTTCTAAATTCCTTGTCCAATTTCGTGGTCAAAATCCAAAAATATAATTTCTAAGTTTTTGTTCAAAATCACATAGTTTCTATTAATTTCCATGTATGTAAATAATGTATTTAACTCAGAATGTATAAAAATATCTTATCTCAAGATTGATGATGAAAATGGCTTCTCCAAATTGCCCCAAAATCCCCTAAACAAGAGAGGAATGAGAGAAATGAGCAAGAATCCCATTTTATAACAATTCTCCCCTGGCCCATCCTTCATCGCATTCGCGACCACCCATCCACGTTCCTGATACCCATCGCGTTCGCGCTTCGCCCCTCACATTCACGAAGGCCTTCTACCTTGCAGCCCCCCAGCCTTCTTCACGTTCACGACATCCATGTCGCATTCTCGTAGGTTGCGACAACCCTCATCCACATTCGCGACCTCTGTGTCGCGTCAACGATGAGAAAAATCTAGCAACCACCAGCAGTCGCAAAACAAAAAAAGATTGTCCGAAACCACTCCAAATAACACCCGAGGCCCCAGGACCTATCTAATCACACCAACGAGTCCCAAAACATACCACAAACTAGCTCGAGGTCTCAAATCACAAAAAAACATTATCAAAACTACAAATCAACGATCCAAACCTTCTTTCTACTTTCAGACATTCAAACTTCGACGAACACGTCCGAATTACGCTTAAACATTCCAAAATGATGCCAAACTTTACGTGCAAGTCACAAATCAGAATACAAACCTTTTGCAAGTCTTGGAACCTCAAACGAACATTGATAACACCAAAGTTCACTTCAAATCAAACTTAAGAAATTCTTAAACTTTCAAAAATGCCAACTTTCTATAATAAGCGCCGAAATGCTCCTGAACTACCTGATACTCAAGCTGAACATACGCCCAAGTCCGGAATCACCATATGAACCTATTGGAACCTTAAAATCCCTATTCCAAGGTCGTTTACTCAAAAGTCAAACCTTAATCATCTCTTCCAACTTAAAGCTTTCGAATTGAGAATGTTCCATCCGAATCAACTCTGAACTTTCCGAAATTAAATTTCTACTACGTGTGCAAGTTTTAATACATGAAGTGAAACTACCAAGGCCTCAAACTACTGAACGACGCGCTAGAGCTCAAAACGACCGGTCAGTCATTACATTCTCCCCAACTTAAACATGCGTTCATGCTCGAACATGCCAAGAACTATTCCGGAGTTGTCCAAAATCACTGTTTAACACCTTGTGCACCTATCCGTGCCACCACAACCCATGTAAGTACATTAGCTCAAGCCAGACTGAATATCCTTTTTGTAACCTTAGCTAACAAGGCTTAGAACCAAATTCTAACATCCAAAATTGTGCACGAGGTCTAACTGTAATTTACGAACACAACATTAATGCCTACACACTGCATTAAAACATGATCATGCACCTATTCTGAAATTACACTATGCACCACATAAGTCATTTGCCCATAATAGCATACTTCGACCACAATAACTGTAATTTTACGAATTCGAAGCTCGTAATGTTGTTCTAATGCATAATACATGTAAGCCATGTCGAACTCTCGCAATACTTCCACGCCGAAAAAGATGCGTAGAAACTCATTACCACCTGCCAAATCAATAAGTCATGGGGCCTTTCCACCCGATAAGAGCCATTACCTTATTCTGAACTGAATAACAATATTTTCTCTTTAATATACCTTGGATAGATCCGATCGCACTGGTCTCCGGTCCAATAACCCCGTCTCACCCAGTACAAGATGTTTGGGCAATCCGCCACCTCAAACAACATCTAAAATCTCATACAGCTCCATCAAAGCGCCAACAAGCTACAACTCGAATATGACCCATAGGGAAGAACGAACTCTAGCGAAGAACCATCCAACACGCGTAACGAATAAAATAGCCAAACCGATGTTATGGATCTATCTCAGAGATGAGAAACAAGGCACATAAAATAAGTATAGGGAATTGTAATTAGAACCTCACTGTTGCAGTGTTTAACCCTATCCGAATATGACACTATTACAGTGTGCAACCTGATCTGAATATGACATCATTGCGGTGCGCAACCTAATCCACACAACATACCCGTATTGGCGTGCCACCTGATTTAAATAATATACCTATGGTGGCGTGCCACCCGATCCACACAACATTCAATAAGGAAACAACCATAACGCCGTAATGTTTATAATTACGAAATGCCTGAATATAGACCACAAGCACGCCAAGTGCATGATAAAACCATGGGGAGATGGATAGTTACACACGCTACAAAAACCAAAGCACGACTAAGGCCATTTGAATAAGATACCTCCCAAATCAATCAAATTATGGTGGTCGTCAAGCCCGCAAATACTACCACAAACCACCTGTATAACCTAACACGTCGAAGGAACTAATCATTGCCACAATCATGTTGATTAAAGCCATTGCCAACCGGCCCATATTCTCTAAATTTACTCTATACTTGCCTTAGAAATAATAATGGATCCATTTAGAAACATAACAAACTCAATCAACACTCATCTCGAGTGACCCGAGTCACGAGACCACATTATCACAATATCCACGAACCATTTGATACCTTTCTCAAGCATACGATAGCATCTCCATCTGGTACACCCATTCTGCAAGACTTTCTGCAAATCCGAAGCTATTCCTTCCATTCCTCCAATGCTACCCCACATACCTGATGCTAACGTATGAAGTTCCCCAAATATTCTTCACACTCTACTGACAAATCCTGAATTTTCAGCCACACAACAAACCCAAAATCCTTAGACCCTGCTCTCACATCTTTGAACCCATTAGAACCACTATTAAGAGTCAACCACCCTGACTTGGTCTCGAATATAATTAAACTCCAACACTCTATTAGCACATGAACGCTTCTAAAGAAGTAACTAGATGAATTGTTTTCCTTGTACATCATATCCACAAGGAGCATAAACTCTGAGTCTTCCCAAAACTTGCAAAGGAACCGATAAGGCGAAATATAGCACACATTTATCAAGCCATTTGCTCGGATTACACCTAATGTTTTTTTTTTGTCATAATTAATCTACCAATGCACTGATAATCAGGAGCCGCACAAGCATACAACCACCCGATCCAATCATAGATGGTGGGCTCCCCTACTTAACTTTAAGCCACCATCACATAAATATAGAACCGACAAATATTCCTCTTTCTCAATTACCATAATCTCGCACCGTCAACCCGCCACATTTCTCGTAGTCTCTTGTTAATCTTTTCATGAACATTCTGAATTATTGCCTATAATCACATATTTGACCTTCTTGGGTATTAAGTAGAACTCTTCATAGAAACTTCATCACAATTACGCAACCGCTAACCTGCTCACAAGAGATAACCCACATGTGGAATTCTATACCGAGATCTTCCAACAATGCTGCACTGGGTACAACCACCACGAAATCAGTAAATCCTCTTGAGCCTGTGCTCGTCCACTAGATGTACGAGTCAATCCATTCCCCATTGAAATCAACTGAAAGTTCGACAATACATCCCAAACTCGAAGTCACGTTGCATCCAAAAATGAAATATAGTTTTCACAACCCTCATCATTTCCATCAAACTCCTCTCTTCCATATTCAATCATCCTCGGTACTGTAGCCACAATCCCAAAAAAAATTCGTAGACCTAGTCACTGTCCACCATGATTCCAAAATGGCTATAACCGTTTCTCAAGGCATGTGGCTATCCTACCATAGAATTCATATGCTACTCTACCACTCCCACTTTGGTTAAACAATCTCCTTTAAGAAACTTCTCAACCTCTGCTTTTCATACTTGTCCTGCTAGTAATTCAATCTCCATGTATTTCCTCATCCTTCACTGCCCAAATACTGCCTCAAATCAAAATCCATCTTTGTAGCACCTGAACTAATAAATAGCTACCAACTATACGCCTCCTCGAAGATCATTTTTCTTGAGCCATCAACATTAGAAAAGCTGATTTGATTCTGAAATCGCTACATAGTGCCATCTATGACAACTGCTTCTAAGGCACCACTTCACAACACCCTGCCCCGAAGGCAAATTAAAGAAGACTATAACACTGATGGACCTTACCGCATTCAAACAAGGACGACGATACCATATCACAAATGAAAATTTCACCATGCTAAAAAATATGAAGTCTTATTACTCCATCAACCAAAGCCTGAACATCTATATTTCGATTGCCTTTCCTTCGCTGGAATTAAATGTCAAACCTCTAAACCATGAATTGAGAAGTCCTCATTTTGATCCATTCACTATCGCGACCTATAAATGAGCAATCTACCATTCACAACAACACAACATGATAACAACACACGAACATCATAACAATCTGTGCACAACCTCAAAACCATAGGCAATACTAATATAGGGGTGAAATGACAGAACCCTCTTCCACAAGAAGACGATAATAAATTGCTCGAATACACATACAAAAACATACTTCACCACATTTACAGTACCACTACAACTCTTTGATGCACAATTAATAACAAGCGCTCCACATCGCATAAGATTGAGTAGGAAGGAAATGAAGGCATAAGCTTTAATGGAATCAAATCGCACGATGAGAAATCAAAAAGGGAAGTTCTCCTAATATCTTCTCGAAGATAAGTGCAGACGTAACCGTGTCGATTCGCGAGACTCTACTAGACTCGCTCATGACTCATGATACACAAGTGAACCTAGAGCTCTGATATTAAGTTATCATGACCTAATTTCCAGCAGTTGGTCGTGATGTCACCCTATGTTGTTGTTAGATAAGCTAACGATGAACTATCAATTTCATTATTTATTTTATTATTTTTGAAATCATGAATCTTGTTAGGTAGAGACATAAATGCATTTAGAAATCATAAATACTTAAAATATTTGAAAGATATAAAAATAAAAGATGACAATATCAAGCTGAACTATAAACAACTACTAGAGTATCCCAAACATGGTGCCACAAATGCATGAACAATTACTAAGGAGTACAATAATAATACAAAATCTGTCAGAAATATAAATAAGACAGGATAAAATAAATAGTGCGATGGAGACTCTGTGAGATGCGATGCGTTGCCTGAAATGCAGCTCACCATAAAGTCTTTTCAGTAAGTGTGCCTACGCGCCAAGATGACCACCAAATGAACCTCTCAGATCCTGCACATTTAGTGCAGAAGTGCGGGATGAATACGTAAATCAACGCGTACCCAGCAAGTATCTAGCCTAACCTTGGAGAAGTGGTGACGAGCAGTAGACATAAACACTTTCTAGAGGTCCAATAAAGCAATATGATAAATCGTAAGCAGATAGGAAACACAACAACAATAACGGGATAAACTGGTAACCAACATATTCTTGCAAAGTTTCTTTTAACGATACAAACTTTTTAATATTGTATCCTATCTGCACAGTTCGAAAAATATCAAGTTACAATCTCAAATAAATAGGAATACCACATAAAATGCCAGGCATTAGTGGAAGGATAATCTCGTGAATATTCGGACTGCTAGTAATATAGCACATAATTTTGCTGAGGTCGTACGTCCCAATCTAGAATAATGTGTACACTGCTGAGGTTCGACCAGCACGAACCATAGATGCATTATTATATTGTCGAGGAATTCAGCCAACTCTACAAGAAAGGAAGAAGGTTATCAAATTACATGTCATGTGGTTACAACACATATACAATTGCATAATAGTGATTATCCCTTTACGTTTATCAAATATCTTGGTAACAACTCAAGGTGATAAAGCTCAGCCTAGTGTGTATATATTTTTAGATCAATTGCAATTAATTAAACTAGCAAAATGAGTCCAAACAATTCAGCTATTAAATGATAAAGTCCTAAGTCTACCCGGATATAAGCATTACATACATACAGACTCTCATCACTTCGTGCATACATAGCACCCACAACTAGTAGCACATAACAATTGCATCACCTAGGGGGTAGATTTCCCCTCACAAGGTTAGATATGAGACTTACCTCGCTCTAAAGTTCTATAACAGGCTCCAACGCCTCTCAACCACCTCGACTCAAATTAACGATCTGAAACTAATCAAATAACGTGCAAATATATCACCATATACTTCAATGCGCACATTTTAACAATTTATAGAAATTCCCAAATCCGCTCTAAAAGTTGACAAAGTCAACCCTCGGGCCCACATGCCCGGATTCCAAAATATTTTGACGATAAACTTTATCCATAATGCCACGAACTCAAATATATAATTTATCCTAAATTCCATGTCCAATTTCATGGGAAAAATAAAAAAAATACGATTTCTAGATTTTTCTTCAAAATCACATAGTTTCTACTAATTTCCATGTTTAAATCCATATATAAACCATGTATTTAACTCACAATGTATATAAATCTCTTACCACAAGATTGATGATGAAAAAGGATCCTCCAAATTGCCAAAAAATTGCCCAAGAAAGAGAGGAATGAGAGACATGAGCTAAAATCCTATTTTAAAAATAATTCTGCCCAAGCCCGTCATTCATCACGTTCGCAACCACCCGTATGTGTTCGTGATGCCCAACTTCCCCTTCTTTTCGCGTTTGCACTTCGCCCCTCGTGTTCGCATGCGTTGTCATAGCCCTTCTCCGTGTTCGCGACCTTTGTGTCGCATTCGCGATGAGAAAAATCCAGGAGCCCAAAATTCCTTCTTCTCAAATGCGTGAGACCTTTCGTGTTTGCAAATAACAAAGTTAGACACCAAAACCAACAGTTGCAAAACAAGGAAAAATTGTCCGAAAACACTCCGAATCACACCCAAGGCCCCCCAGACCCCATCCAATCACACCAACCAGTCCCAGAACTTAACACAAACCCACTAGAGGCCTCAAATCATACAAGACATCATCAAAACTAGGAATCGACATTCGAAAACTACTTGCTACTTTAAAACATTCACTTTGATGAACGCATCAGAATTACACTTAAACATTTTGAAATGACACCAAACTTTATTCACAAGTCATAAATCAAAATACAAACCAATTCCAAGGATCATAACCTCAAACGAACATCGATAACACAAAAGTACCCTTCAAATCAAACTTAAAAAATCCTAAAACTTTAAAAAATGCCACCTTTTTATAATAAGTATCGAAATGCTCCCGGACCACCTGATACTCAACCCGAACATAAGCCCTGGTCCAAAATAATCATACAAACCTATTGGAACCTTCAAATCATTATTTTGAGATTGTTTACTCAAACGTCAAACCTTAAAGCTTTGGAATTGAGAATTTTCCACCTGAATCAACTCCGAACATCCCAAAATTCAATTCCGACTATACGTTCAAGTTATTATATATAAAGTGAAACTACCTAAGACCACAAACCTTCAAACTACATGTTAGAGCTCTAAACGACTAGTCGGGTCATTACATTTCTTTTACGGCCACTATTAGGCACTATTTTGATGTATTTCTCCCTTTCAATTGTCACTGACAGCCCATGTTTCATATCATCGGCAAACTTAATGTATATCTGCAGTTTTTAGTAATTTGACTGCAAAGCCACAAGACAAATATATTTTGGTAACCAACTAAACCGTGTAATATTACTTTTCGTCTATGATAAAAAATTAAAAAGTTTGATAGATAACACCCCAAAAATACTTGAAGCATTTCCACTCACAAAAGCACAATCATTATAAAAGAGAAACTAAAAAGCAAAATATTGAGAATAGAAGGAGGCGACAAGTTCTATTCGTAGACTTATAAAAGAAATTCCATACGCGATCATAATCATGACGGTGAAACAAATACTAAGATATGCACTTGTTTACCGTGAAAATGGTAACAACAATTAAATTTGTAAATAGGATTATAAAAATATGTGATCTATTCCCGAGCTAGTTGTTAAAGTAGTTAATGCTAAGAACATGAAGTATGATGATAAAATGCAAGTTAAAACAAGGCAGTAATCAAACCAAAGGGGCATGTTGCCCATATGCAAGGCCGATCGATGGGTACCTCGGGGCCAAGGCTTGATCCGAACTCGAGCTAACGGGGCAATTGGGAATGGGATACCAGGCAGAGATCAGATTAAGCAAGGCTCTATACTACCAATATTGGACAATATAGTGAAGAACAGATGATAAAATGATAAATGCTAAGGCGGCCTCAAGCCAGTGAGAATGAACAACTTAGAAGAAAATAGAGAGAGAGATATTATTGCACTTGTGGAGAAATAGAGCAATATCAGTCCCTTACAAGGTAAGACAAGTCCTCTTTATATAGGAGGGAAGACTGGCTACAAGTATATGGAGATTAATTACAATGTATGGTGATGGGATGGCTTGACATGATGCCTCAGTATAGGCTCTGGATAGGCTGGGCCTGTCAGACGTAACCATGTGCCTAGGGGGCTTCTCTCTCTGTCCTGGCTTCATTCTTCGTTTCCTCCGAGTCGGGATTTGATGAACCCCGAGGTTAAGAACTCGATTACGGCCTCCTGCCCTCGGGGTCCCGAGGCATTCTTCTAAAATATCTTGATCGCGAGAAATCAAGTCTTCTGATTTTGCCCTATACAGATAGTCTCCGCGTTTCCTATACCGACGTGATGGTAAATGATTCTGACACTTGAATCTTCGAGCTTCTTTCAGCAATGCTATACCGATGATGCAACCCCTGGCATAAGCTTCGCGGTGATTGGACATTAACGGGCTCGTGCTTTTTCGACCTCATTCATTGCATCCCTTGATTATTGCATCCCAAAGTACAAGTACTGCCATTAGTTCAGTTTTCGATGGATGCATTAACTACACCCGTCGGTCAATCTTCCAAAGCCTAGATAACCGTGTGGTAATCCCCTATAAATCGGGGTGCCTTGGCTTTGTTTTTCCTATCTCAATGCTTTCGTTGGCTTGCTTGCCTTTTCTTTATTATCATCCTTTTTACCCTTGAACATCATGTTAGGGGATTATTATCTTAAGGCCATTTGGAGGAGTTCCCTTAGGCTGCGTCGTGGTCTTCTGCCGGGGCCTCCCTTCATTGAACATAGGCGTATTGTCCTGCTATTGCTGTTGTCATCGGTATGCTGGCAGTTGCTGCTGTTGCTGGCCCGAGGTGATGAGGGACGGGGAGCTAGTTTCCCCTTTATGTAGACAACTGTTCGAATTATGCACCGTTGCTCACTCTCCTACCCAAGCCTGGTGTGGCACTTCATCCCTAGGGTTTTTTCTTTCCTAAGAGATAAAGTGGCACTACCGACCGTTGAGGCTGGGGCCTGCCGAATCTTCAACCTTTGGCTTCGGTGGGCGATGTCTCTTTTCACTACGTTCCTCTGCATCCCCTTCGTTTCCCTTTCTTTATCTTCTTCGGTGGGGATACCTCAGGGGATTGAGCTAGGAACCTATGGGAGGTAGAGGTTGAAGGAGTTACCCTCGAGAAACATGCTCGAGGGTGCGGCATCCAAGGATACTAATACCAAAGATGGATTCTCAAAGGCTGACTGGCGTCCGTGTTTTGTCACATGTACATCCTTCCATTCCTTCGCATTAGTTGTACACTCTTGTAGGCTTTTGTAATTGTATGTAACGACCAATCGAGAGCTGTTTGTACGTAAATTTTTATGAATAAGAATATACTTTGCTGACTTCTGCTTTCCTTACTTTGCTTTGTTTTTGTATGCTCTCATGACCTTCGAGGCTCGTTGAATGCCTTCTGTTATTTGTTGACCGCTGATATCTGATTTGAGTGCGAGCGTTCATTCTGGTCTTCTACTGATTGACATGGCTCTCCTTCGACCCATCATCGTACTTCGGACTGATCTCGGATACATCTGATAGGTCTGGGCCATCGAGGCCCTCCGAGTTGTTTGGAGATCATGCATCAAATTCTAGGGACTTCGAGAACGTTATCCCGAATGAAGGTCATCTTTGGTTACCTGTGGGTCCCTTTTGATCTTGATGTAGACAACCCTTTTACAATGTATAGGATTGACTTCTGCTGAGGAGTTTGCTTGTATTTGGGTGCTTCCTCAAAACTTTGTGGAGCTTTCGCGATTGGAGCTTCATGTGTTTATTCCTCTTTTCAGGAAGAGGGGATCACGAGTCTAGGTGGCCTTGCATCAAGTGTTGGAATTTAAATCTTATCGAGGCCCAACTTCTTTGGGCCGGGGGTTCTTGACGTACAGTGCTGCCTCGAGCATGGAGATACTACGAATGGCCCCTCGGGTCTTGACTTCTCGTTGGAGGATGCTTTCTGGATCGGGTATCAGCCCATCGATTTGTATCGAGGTTATTGTCTTCCTGGGGCTTGCCTCGGGTAGGCGAATTGTTGCTGCTTCTCGCATATTTATGGGGGCGGCTTTAGCTCCTTGGCAAGACATCACTACTTTTAGATAACCGCTGTGAGCACGTAATTTTTGCCCCTAAGCAAATTATTCCAAAAGTTGCAAATTAAATAATTTTACAATTTTTAGAAATTTTGTTGCATTTTGTCGTATTAATTAGTTGCATAATAACTCGTGTTAAAAATA
>MU750025.1:142349-159158 GCA_026770625.1 Nicotiana glauca | reverse complement strand
AACTCCATACTTAGCAAGCAATGAGTCAAAAGCCTTGTTGCAAAAATGGGACCCCCATCACTAATGATAGCACGAAGGGTGCCAAACCTTGTGAAGATACTCTTTTTCAAGAATGCCACAACACTCCAGGCTTCGTTGTTGGGTAAAGCCACGACTTCAACCCACTTTGAAACATAGTCCACTGCCACAAGAATATAAGTGTTCCCACAAGAGCTCACGAACGGACCCATGAAATCAATGCTCCAAATATAAAAAATATCCACCTCGAGAATCATATTGAGAGGCATCTTATCTTTTTTTGAAATTTTGCCGACTCTTTGACATGCATCACATCTCTTTACCAAGTCACTAGTATCCTTACACAACGTCGGCCAATAGAAACCGCAATTCAAAACCTTTGAAGCCATCCTCACCCCTCCATGATGGACACCATAGGGAGAGGAGTGGCAAGCCTCCAATATGCTCAATTGTTCACCTTCCGGGACACATCTTCTTATTACACCATCTGTGCAAATTTTAAATAAATACGGATCATCCCAATAAAAATCCAAACTACCCCCGCTTGAGTTTCTTCCTTTGGTTGGAAGAGATCTCACACGGGACAATTCTGGTCACAATGAAGTTGGCGATGTCCGCAAACCAAGGCATATCACACATAGAAACGGAAAAAGCTGCTCGTCGGGGAATGTATCATTTATCTCAATGCCATCACATGGCCTCCCTTCTTCCTCCAACCGGGACAAATGGTCCGCAACTTGATTCTCACTTCCCTTCCGGTCCACTATTTCCAAATCAAATTCTTGAAGAAGTAACACCCATCTCATCAATCTTGCTTTAGAGTCCTTCTTGGTCATCAAATACCTAAGGGCGGCATGGTCTGTGTGCACAATCACCTTTTCCCCCATAAGATAAGGTCGAAACTTCTCCATGGCAAACACAATAGCCAATAGATCTTTCTCCATCACCATGTAATTCCTTTTGGCTTTATTCATCATTTTGCTAGCATAATACATGGGATGGAACATCTTGTTGATCCGTTGACCTAACACCGCCCCTACCGCCACATCAATTGCGTCACACATAAGTTCAAAGGGCAAACCCCAATTAGGTGCGGTGATCATATGAGTTGTGGTCAACTTGTGCTTCAAAAGCTTAAAGGCCTCTATGCATTTTTCATCAAAGATAAACTTGGCTTCTTTCTCTAACAATTTGCAAAGAAGGTTCACAACTTTTGAAAAGTCTTTAGTAAATCGCCGGTAGAACCCGGCATGCCCAAGAAAACTCCTCACCCCTTTGACGGATGTAGGGGGAGGAAGCCTCGAAATGACCTCAATTTTTGCCTTATCAACTTCAATTCCTTGCTTCGAGATCTTGTGACCCAACACTATACCCTCTTCCACCATAAAGTGGCATTTTTCCCAATTGAGTACAAGGTTGGTTTCTTCGCATCTAGCCAATACCCTATCCAAATTCACCAAGCATTCCTCAAACAAATCCCCAACCATGCTGAAATCATCCATGAAGACCTCCAAGATATGCTCCACCATGTCGGTGAAGATTGCTATCATACAATGTTGGAAGGTCACCGGAGCATCCTCCGGTTGTACCCCGAGTAACCATCTATAAAACAATAGAAGGCCCGACCCGCAAGACGATCGAGCATTTGGTCAAGGAATGGTAGTGGGAAATGTTCTTTTCTTGTCACCTTGTTAAGCTTCCTGTAATCCATACAAACTCTCCAACCCGTAACCATTCGAGTAGGAATAAGCTCGTTGTTGGCATTGGTCACTACCGTCATCCCTCCTTTCTTTGGCACACATTGGACCGGAGAGGTCCATGAACTATCCGAGATCGGGTAAACCACACAGGAGTCTAGCCAGTTGATAACCTCTTTCTTTACCACTTCTTTCATTGCCTCATTTAGTATTCTTTGATGTTCAAGAGAAGGCCACTCATCCTCCTCCAAGATGATTTTGTGCATGCAAAATGCGGGGCTTATCCCCGAATATCGTCCAATGTCCATCCAATTGCCTTTTTGCGCTTTTGAAGAACCGCCAAAGTGGCGTCAACCTGCATGTTAGTTAGGAAAGAAGAAAGAATAACTAGAAGAGTTGAATTAGAGCCCAAAAATTCATACCCGAGGTGTGGAGGAAGTGGCTTCAACTCCAACACCGGTGGCTCCTCAATCGATGGCTTTGTTGGTGGAGTTTTGCGGTTTTCAAGATCTAAAGATAACTTCCTAGGCTCATATGAATATTAACCCATACCATGCAATGCATTGGCGTACTCCACTCTACCGGCATCATCATTGACATCCATGTTAAGAAGCACGGCCTCAAGAGGATCCTCAACATTTATCATGGAACTTGTGTCATCCACTATCACAGCTGTGACAATGTCCACAAATGAACACACCTCTGTGCTATTGGGTTATCTCGTTGATTTTCACATATGGAATACCACCTTCTCATCTCCCACACGGAATGTCAACTCACCCGTTTCAATATCAACCAACGCCTTCCCCGTAGCTAGGAAAGGTCTCCCAAGAATGATTGGCACTTCAAAGTCCACCTCACAATCCAGTATGACAAAGTCGGCCAACAATATGAATTTATCAACACGAACAAAAGCATCATCAATTGTGCCCAAGGGTCGCTTTATTGATCGATCCGCCATTGGAAGTCTCATTGAAGTTGGCCTAGGTTGTCCGATTCCCAAAGTCTTGAACACCGAATACGGCATCAAGTTAATGCTAGCCCCCAAGTCACAAAGGGCCTTGGCAAATTTCGCACTACCGATAGTGCAAGGGATAGTGAAAGCTCCGGGGTCTTCAAGTTTTGGGGCCATAGAATGCACAATAGAACTCACTTGATGCATCATTTTAATTATTCCACACTCCATCGACCTCTTCTTGGTTACCAAATCCTTCATAAACTTTGCGTACCCCGGTATTTGTTGAAGTGCCTCCACCAATGGCACATTGATGGTAAGACTCTTCATCATTTCAATGAACTTTTTGAATTGATTATTACCTTTTTGCTTTGCCAACCGTTGAGGGTAAGGTGGGGGCGGCCTAGGCAAGGGTGCCTTGGCCTTGGGCACCACCGGCTCGGGTATATCAATAATGTGTTCCCTAGATGGGTTCACGGCATCTTGATTCTCTACCCCGGCCTCATCATCAATATTAACCCGCACATCATTAGTCATATTTGGTTCAACCACATCTTCAACATCCAAAGGCACATTGTCATCATGCAACTCAACTTCATCATTCAGAACTTGATTTTCATTCGAGGCATGCATATCACCGCCTCTTCCACTCCTTGTTGTAACCGCCATCACATGATTGTTACCTCCCTTCGGGTTCACTACCGTATCACTTGGTAGAGCACCCTTAGGTCGAGTATTTAATGATTGAGAGATTTGGCCAAGTTGCACTTCCAAATTCCGGATAGAGGTATTATGAGAAGCCAATTGAGCATCAGAGTCTTGGTTCTTCTTCATCATTTGTTCGAACATTATTTCTATTCTCCCCATATCACTACCCGAAGAACTAGACCCTTGAGATTGAAAGGGAGGTGGATTGTTCGGTTATTGGTACATGGGGGGGCTATTGAAAGCCATGCCCCCAGTTGCCTTGATTTCCACTATTATTCCACCCTCCTTGATTGTTATTGCTCCAATTGTTATTCTTCCCATTCCAATTGCCTTGATTGTTACCTTGGTTCCCCCCATTTTTGTTTTGATTATTGTTGTTCCAATTACCGCCACCTTGTTGATTGCCCCAATTTCCTTGGGGACACCATTGTTGATTTCCTTGATTTTCACTATTCCCTTGGTAGTTATTGACATATTGACATACTTCACTTTGCTCATCATAGCATTCATTCGAATAACCACCACCATCATTATTGTTGTCAAATTGCTCACGATTTCCTTGAGGTTGTTGTTTCCCTCTTTGCCTCCTTTTTAACATAGAAACATTTTCTATTGCATTGACTTGACTGGGGTTTTGGACTTGTTGCGATTGCGCCTTTGCAAATTGATTCATAGTTGTTGTAAGCTCGGCTATAGCTTGGCCATGATCATGCAATTCCTTGTGCAAATGGATGAATGTGGGGTCACCTTGGGGCACATTTGCTTGACTTTGCCATACCGAAGATGTGTCGGCTATTTCATCAAGTACATCACATGACTCTTGGTAAGAAAGTTTCATGAAGTTTCCTCCGGCTAATTGGTTCACAATGCACTGATTCGTGGTGTTGATGCCCCGATAAAAGGTTTTTTGAACCATTGCATCGGTCATGTCATTATTAGGGCACTCCTTCACCATTGTTCTATATCTTTCCTATATCTCGTGCAAAGGTTCCGTTGGCTCTTGCTTAAAAGCTAGAATTTCATCCCGAAGAGCCGCCATATGACTTGGAGAAAAGAACTTGGCAATAAATTTGTCCGCCAATTCATCCCATGTGGTGACAGAATGATTGGGGAGCCTTTCTAACCAATCCAACGCTTTACCCCGAAGAGAGAACGGGAAAAGCCTCAATCTCAACAAATCCTTAGATACGTTAGTGTGCTTGCTACCCCAGCATGTATCTATGAACCCCCTCAAGTACTTGTAAGCATTTTGGTCGGAGGCGTCCGTAAAATATCCTCTTTGCTTGAGCAGGGTCAACATGACATTTGTGATTTGAAAATTCCCCACCCGGATTCGGGGAGGAACGATGGAACTCACATACCCTTGATTCGGAAGGACTCTTTGAGCCACTCTTGGCGGTGGCGGAGGAGGTTCTGGAATATTCTCATTCGGATTAGCATTTGTATTGGCATTTCTACCTCTACGTGGAACTTGAGGTGCTGGAAGCTCATCTTGCTCAAGTTCTTCAACCTCCTCCCCCGCCAAGGCACCGCCAAGAGGATCATTTCCATTGAGTTCCATTTGTACCTGATTGATCGACACAAACAAAATTAGTAAACAAGAAGGAAAGGGAAGAAAATCACAAAACTAGCTACACAGATAGTCAACACCGTAAGCTCCCCGGCTACGGCGCTAAAAATTGATCGCTTCCAACTCGACACTACGCAATGGTAGTAAGAGCGGGTCACAATTGATTTTACCTGAATAGTGCTTTTGGATCGAATTTCCAAAGGGAGCAAGTAATGGAGTTGTAATGTCTGTCTAGCTTAGAGATGCAATTGTGCTCTTAATATCACTTCAAACTTTTTTGAGTTTTCTTTTAAACTACTATTGTAAAAACTAATGATTAAAACTAAATCATGCTAAGGGAATATTGCTAAGTTGTATTTAATATAGAGAAAGGGACTAAGGTCGTGACACTATCTAGGTGGCTAGTCAACGGGTAAAAGCTACTAAGGGGAGATTGATATATTTGGGGCTTATGTTATAACCATTGCGCATTTGTACCCATTCTCACACCTCTCGGTAGAGAGAACGATTTTGCCCAATTGGCTCTCTCGAGATCAATTGGGTAGGACAATTAGACCAAGCAACTAGGATTCAAGTAGGGTAATTACTCTCTCGTGGTTTAACCCATTAATTAGGACTACCATTTCTCATAGGTCCATCCCAATTCCTTGTTGGGTCAATTTTAGGGTCATGGACTTTCTTTCTCAAGAAGAGTTAGACCCACTAAGCTTGAATCTGTGTTTGCAACCACAAATTCGAAATTCAAACACAAAATTAACCGAAATAACAAACACCCAATCTCAATCTCACCCTAGATGGCAACACCCATTAACTACCCACACTAGGGTTGAGCCACAACCCTAGCTAATGGGTTTAGCTAGACATAATTAAAGAAAAAATAGGAGAAATAGACGATGAACTAAACATATTAATTGATTACTAAGTAGAAGCTACAATAATAAAGAGCAAAAGTGCCAAAAATGGCTATAATATTCGTTCTCACGAGCTCAGCTACGTTCAGAACATAAAACTTTACCTAAAAATGGTAAAATGTTCTATTTATAGTGACTGGAAAAATTGGACAAAAATACCCCTGCAGGGTCAGCGCGGACCGCGCAAAAATGTAGCGAGGCCGCGTTGGCTCTTGAACTCCTGAATTTTCACTCTTTGAAGTTGAGGACCGCGGACCGTGCAGACAGGTAGCGCGGCCGCGTGAACTTAACTCTCAAAGGTCATGGTCTCTGAATCTCCTGTATGCGGGCCGCGCAAAAAGGTAGCGCGGCCGCATGGGCTTGTAGCTTGATATGGTAGGTCTCTGAATCTCATTGGTGCAGCCGCGTCCATATTAGTACGGTCCGCGCTAAGCTTCCTGGTCCTCATTTCACTTGGTCTTTGACACTTGGGCAGGTTTCACTCCGTTTTGAGTCGATCTTTGACATTTGTCACTTTGTTGATCAAACCTGCAATCAAGCACAACCTGTGAGCATTTTGGGTCTATTTCGTAGCAATTTATACTCAAAGCATAGGCAAGTAGGGATATAAAACATGTTAAAATCCTACTTATCAGTACACTTTAAGGGAATTTGAAGAGTACTATTCAAATCATGTGATTAGACATGAAAAGACAGTTCCTGGAACCCCACAGCACAATAGCATAGCTGAGAAGATGAACCGCACCATTGTTTAGAAGGTGAGAAGTGTGCTTAGAATGGCTAAACTGCCTAAGTTATTCTGGGGTGAAGCAGTTCAGACAACCTGTTATCTGATCTATAGGAGTTCATCAGTTCCATTGGTGTATGACATCCTAGAGAGAGTTTGGACCAACAAGGAGGTTCCTACTAATATCTAAAGGTGTTCGGTTGCAGAGCTTTTGCACATGTACCGAAAGAGCAGAGAACAAAGTTGGATGATAAATCCTTTCCCTGTATATTCATTAGATCTGGAGATGAAGAGTTCGGGTACAGATTATAGGATCCTATAAATAATAAGGTCATTAGAAGCAGAGATATAGTCTTCTGAGAAAGTGAAGTTGAAATTGCAGATGACTAGTCATAGAAGGATAAAAATGGTATAATCCCTAACCTTGTTACCATTCCTTCTACTTCTAACTATTCTACAAGTGCAGAAAGTACGACCGATGAGGTTTCCGAGCAGGGGGAGCAACCTGGTGAGGTTATTGAGTAGGGGGAGTAACTTGATGATGGTATCGAGAAAGTGGAGCACCCCACTTAGGGAGAAGAACAACCTCAACCTTTGCGGAGATCATAAAGGCCAAAGGTAGACTCATGCAGGTATCCTTCCACAAAGTATGTCCTCATCAGTGATGAGGGGGAGCCAGAAAGTCTTAAGGAGGTGTTGTCCCATCTAGAAAAGAGCAGTGGATGAAAGCCATGCAAGAAGAGATGGAATCTCTACAGAAAAATGGCACATACAAGCTGGTTGAACTTCCAAAGGGTAAAAGACCACTCAAATGTAAGTGGGTCTTTAAACTCAAGAAAGATGAACACGGCAAGAGGGTCAGATACAAAGCTCGATTGGTGGTTAAAGGCTTTGGACAAAAGAAAGGTATTGATTTTGAAGAAATTTTCTCACATGTTGTCAAAATGACTTCTATTTGAACAATCTTGAGCTTAGCAGCTAGCCTAGATCTTAAAGTTGAGCAGTTAGATATGAAAACTGCATTTCTTCATGGAGATTTGGAAGAAGAGATTTCTATGGAGTAACCAGAAGGATTTGAAGTAGCTGGAATGAAACACATGGTGTGCAAATTGAATAAGAGTCTTTATGGGTTGAAGCTGACAGTGGTATATGAAGTTTGACTCATTCCTGAAAAATCGTACATACATAAAGACCTATTCTGATCCATGTGTATATTTCAAAATATTTTTTGATAACAACATTATTATATTATTGTTGTATGTGGATGACATATTGATTGTAGGACAAGACAAGAAGCTGAGTGCAAAGTTGAAGAGAGATTTGTCCAAGTCGTTTAATATGAAGGACTTGGGCCCAACACAACAAATTCTAGGGATGAAGATAGTTCAAGAGCGAACAAAAAGAAAGTTCTGTATATCCTAGGAGAAGTACATTGAATGTGTACTGGAACGCTTCAATATGAAAAGTGCTAAGCCAGTCAGCACACCTATCGCTGGTCATTCGAAGTTGAGCAAGAAGATGTGTCCTACAATAGTGGAGGATAAAGGGAACATGGCTATAGTTCCTTATTCTTCAGCAGTCGGAAGCTTGATATACGCAATGGTATGCACCCGACCAGATATTGCTCATGCAGTCAGTGTTGTTATCAAGTTCCTTGAAAATCTAGGAAATGAACATTGGGAAACAGTCAAGTGGATACTCCGGTACATAAGAGGTACCGTATGAGATTGCTTGTGTTTTGGAGGATCTGGTTCAATCTTGAAGGGCTATAGAGATGCTGATATGACAAGTGATCTTGATAATCGTAAATCTACTACTGGATATCCGTTCATATTTTCAGGGGAGCTATATCATGGTAGTTGAAGTTGCAGAAGTGTGTCACACTCTCTACAACTGAAATAGAGTATATTGCCGCTACTGAAGCTGGCAAGGAGATGGTATGGCTTAAACGGTTTCGTTAAGAACTTGGATTGCACCAGAAGGAATATATAGTCTATGGTGACAACCAAAGTGCATTAGACTTGTGAAAAAACATTATGTATCGTGCAAGAACAAAGCATATTGATGTTCGATATCACTGGATTTGGGAAAAGATAAAGGACAGATCTATGCAGGTCAGGAAGATCCTTACAGGTGAGAATCTTTCAGATATGTTGACTAAGGTGGTACCAAGAGATAAGTTTGAGCTATGCAATGAACTTGTCGGTATGCACTCAAACTAGAAAACCCGGTGTTACCGCCTTCAGGTGAATGGGATTGGAGGGGGAGATTGTAGGGTCCATCCCATTTGTAATAGGCATGTGCCTATGACTGCTTTGGACCCAAGTTTTCAAACAAATGGAGGAGAATTGAAGCTCCTACTGTAGCATTCTTGGAGGCTACGCATTTTCTCATATAAAAGGTTAGCTCCTTCACTTCTTTCAACACACCAACAAAGAGAAAGAAAGAGTGAGGCATCACAGACAGGGTATAAGAAAATAGTTTGTGAGGAAAATAGAGAGCGTGAGCGATATTATTGTGAAGTAAGAATATCAAAAGAGGGTTATTTCTTTGAGTACTGTAGTGGTCTTTGGAGTATTTACTCGGGCCTACAAAGTATACAATTCCTTGATATAGAGATATCAGTTGCTCCTCTCGGGGTCGTAGTTTTTTCCCTTATTCAGAAGGATTTTTCACGTAAAAATCTTGGTGTCGTTGTCACTCTTTTATTCTTGTTGATTACCGTATCTCAGTGCTACATTATTATTCTGCTTTTATTACCATATATTAGTTTTGTGGGGGATTTTTTCCCAACAGTTTTGGTGATTGTTGATACCCAATTTTTTCATGTATATTTTTTATATGCAAAATATCTTTAAAAATAGCATATTTATGCATATGTGAGTATGTGCAAGCATTTTACTATTTTTCCCATAATTTTTTAAGGGTTTTAAACTGATTTATTTCCCTTTTTCATCCATAAAAACCCAATAATTATTTCTAAAATTATTATTTTGGTAATTCAGTTATTGGCATTTTATATTTATGCTAAGATATAGCTAAGGTAATATTTGCATATTTTTACAAATTTACTTAGTATTTTTTAAGCTAAATTGCATATATCCAATATTAGGCCTTTTTAAGGTTCAATTGTGTTTTATATTCATAAAATTGAGTCCTGTATTTTTAAATTATTAATTATATATTATAAATCATTTTTCTATTTTTAATTAGTTTTCAGAAATTTATTTACTATTTTTATAAATTAAATGGGAAAAAGGGCTTATTTAACTTATAGCCAGATTTTGGCTTCCTAATTTAGCCTAATTAAAACCCAATACCCCAATCCAATTAAACCAACCCAAGACCCAAGCCCAATCCTAAGTCTACCCGACCCAACCCGGATCAAATCTTGACCGTTGATCATTTTTTATCAACGGTCTAGATCCGCCCTTAACTTTTTTAACAAAACGACTCCCCCAAACCCCTCTCATTCATCACTCAACCGACCCTCTCCTCCATCTCTCTATCTCTGGTCCTCTCTAGAAACTTCCCCCTCCCCTTCAGCTCCGATGAGTCTCACTCACCTTCTCCGACCACCTCCTAGCCTGAATCTATGGTGGTTTCACCACCCACTGGCCCTCTAAGGTTCCTACACACTTGTTCGTTGAGATTTCATGGTCTGAATATGACGAAGCTTCAGCCAGACTTGTCGATTCAAGTTCTATGGCCATCTCCTGCCTTGCTCCGACAAGCCATGTCTGTTTCGAGCCTGGCTTCGACCCCTCCTTCTTAGATCAATGGTGATCCAAGTCTTTCTCACCGTTTAGGTTTCTCTAAAACCCTGACTTTTGTGGTCCTTATGATTTCTTTAGATCTGTTAAAGATCCAGGTTTTCCCTAAACTTTTAAAGTGATTTCTGGATATTTCTTTTAAAAAACCATGCTTTCAAAACCTTCATTTTTTTCCGATCTAGGGTTTTTGGGTTATGTTTCTCTGATTTTCTTTTTCTCTTGTGTGCTTCTTAGATTTTCCTTTTCTCTTGTGTGTTTCTTCTACTGTGTTCTTGATAAGTTCTTCTACCATGTTCGAATCAGTTGCTTCTACTATGATATTTGTGTGTTTCCTCTACCTTGTTTTCTCCTACTGTGTTCTTGTTAAGTTGTTCACCATGTTCTTATTTATTTCTTCTACTAGTTCTTGTACTGGTTTCGCATGTTGTTCTTTTACTATGCTTATCATGAATTTCTAATACTAAGAGAGCATGCTAAAGGTCTCAGTTCCTTTTTGAGACCTCTGAATCTGTTTCAATTAGTATCTTTTTCATTAATTACTTGCCCTTTCGTCTCTGCACTCGGTTAATGGCAAGAACCCTAAATCTGGGGGTTCATCCAAGTTTTGAGACCATTGGTTATGTGACTTGCTTGTGTTTCATCTCTGAACTTGCTTAATTTCAAAAACCCTAATCTTTTGGACCTATTTGAGTTCTTAGAGTTTTTTCATCTATTGCTTCATTAAGTTTCAAAATCATTGCTTCAATTTTGTTTCTTCATATGATTTTGAATTTTGCTAAACTATATAAGACCTTTACTTGACCGCTTTTCGCATGCTATCGCTGAATTACCATATTCCAATAGTCTATACTTGCTTATTTTGCAATTGCATGACATTTTCACTTTGTCCTAAATTCAGCCTCACATGCCTGATACTTGTGTACTCTTTATATGTGCCAAACTGCCCTTCTATATAGCTTTCAATTGTGATTGGTTTCAGATTTTCTTTCCATATTTGCTGACTTCCCTGTTACTCGATTTGAGTCAAAAGTTTTCCGTAGTTTTTCTGACTTGGTTCATTCGTGGACCAATGCTTACAAAATCTCTGACCCCCTTGATTTACTGTATACTGATGGATCCTTACCTTATTTATTTTAACCGTGTATTTCAAAATTCTTCCCTTAATTAAAACCCCTATGTATTTACCCCTAATTGCCTACTTTGCACAAGATGTTTATTTGATTTATTTCCTTAAATAAGTTTTACTGTTTGAGTCTGAATTACTTACATAAAGGAAGTCTTGTATTGATTGATTTTTTAATTGATATTCAGTTCCTTAATTGTTTTCTTACCATGTTTCTACCTATTCTTCACACTATAAATACACGACCCTTTCACACACAGGGAATCACACAGAGTCTTTTTGAACTTACATTTATACTTAAAAAAATATTCTCTTTTGTTTGCTTACACTGTGGCCTGTTACCAGACCTGTTGCTTGCTTTCTCTCTATTTGTTTCTTTGAAACTGGTATGTCCTGATTTAAGTTTCAGCACCACAACAATATGTTTATTTACTACTTTTGTATCCTTGTCTACTGCTTATGTATAGTTCAACACACATTATAGCTTATTGATGTCTTTATGCCTTTTCTATTATAAATCCCAAACCCCTGCCCTCTATGTGTTTAAGCTATGGTTCGAGGCATGGAAATATACAAGTTAATATTCATGAATTGAACTTGATCCCCTGGGGATCCTAGCCTCTAACATTATGTGTTCTGGCAGGCTTATAGGTTTGCCAGCATTCCCCATTACTGGGCATGCCTAAAGTCTGACTCTGCCTAAGCGACAGGCTCTTTACAATCCCCTATTCCCTTGAATCTCCTTGGGTGTGCTTATCTATAGTTGATTCCCTCTTCCTTTTCCCTTTTAGCACTCTATTCTGCACTTGCACACTTTCTTAGTCTTTAAGTTCTGCCCCCCCCCTCTTGTGAGCCTTGCCTTGGGACCCTTTGAGCTCCCTCTGAACTTGGATACTTGAGGGCTGGCCCTTCCATACTGTACTTGTCCCAATCTGATAATACATTTGGGTGTGAGCATTGCCTGGAGTCCCTTTGAGGCTCTTAGGGAACTTTGACACACTCAAATGGGAGAAAGGCTTTGGATCATGATCTCATGGAGTTGGATTACATCGTATTTCAGACATGAAGTCTGAATCAGGCTCTCCTTGGTTGTATTTTACTTATATTTTTTTTTGATGTATTTTTTTATTTTTAATCTGGGCTGTAATAATTTATAATAAACTCTTGGAGTTGGCTAGTGAAAAAGGCAGGTAACTATGTATGCAAAAAGGGTAGCAATCATGCCTATAGGTTCTTAAAATAATTTCTGCATTTCGATATCATGTTCATAGGTTTCGAACAGGTTCTGCAGATAGAAATCATGCCTATAGGTTCTTAAAATAATTTCTGCATTTAGATATCATGTTCATAGGTTTCAAACAATTTCAAGAAATCATGCCTATAGGTTCTTAAAATAATTTCTGCATTTAGATATCATGTTAATAGGTTTCAAACAATTTCTGCATATACAAAATCATGCCTATAGGTTCTTAAAATAAATTCTGCACTTAGATAGCATGTTTATAGGTTCTTAAAACAATCTCTGCACTCAGATATCATGTTCGTAGGTTTTTCAAACAATTCAGCACCTAGATATCATGTACATAAGTTTTAAAACAAGTCTTCTGCATTTTACACCACGTTTAAAATCAACTACGCTTAGAAAGCATGCCTATAGGAACTCCTAATCAAATCTAAGCCGCCTCATTCACATATGGATATAAAACCAGTAATAAGGGTACTGTCAGTTGCAGAGCTAATAATCAATTCGTTTAAATCTGGCCTCTCCTTTAATAATCTGCTTCCCACACTTAGCAATTTTAACGAGTATGCATTCAAACAGTTTATTTCAAGATTTACTATTTATGTATTCGGTAGATATCATGCCTATAGGATCTCGTCTCAACACTCAGGCAAGCCTTAGGGTAAAACTAAACCTGAATCTATTCTAATAACTACAACCAGCAGTCAGGCCTGATTTGGGCTTCTTATTTAAATTATGTAATAAATCAGTCTGCCTCAACCTTTAAGTCCTTGCATATTTAATATTTAATCAGACCTTAACTAGTATGCGTAAGTCGTGCTAATTATGTATTTCTTTGTTAAAAGAGGATTTGGGGGGGAGGGGGGGTATATCTGAGCCTTTGCATGTTATGTGCTTTCCCCCAACTTGCAGTACATGTTTTGTATGTCGCCTTAGAATTTTTGCCTTTAAAACCACAAATAAGCCTAACATCCTTACCTCCCTTAGGATTAGTAATTCTAAATACCCCGGGACTTATAGGATTGGGAGGGGTAGTAGCATGCAATAGGTAAGCGAGACCATTCCGCGCTTTAACACCTTAACGGGGTGGGAAGGGTAGATATGGATATGATGACCACGCGATAATGTCACGCGTATCCCCTCATTGAGGAGTGATTACCGGACATTGTGTGGGGGGATCCATATTACTAATAAACCTAGGACCCCCCTCCCTTTATTCTTTATTTCCTTCTTTTCTGCATTTTTACTCATTATTTTTTTTAAAATCAGCTTCTCTAATTGTTCGTTCAAACCTTGCTTATTTTCAAACCTTTATGTGATAAAATCCCCTCTTATTTGAGCACTATTTGCTTATACGCTAATTGTACCTAAATTCACAATAATAGTCTGGCTGGAAACCACACTAGTGGTTTCTGAGGGGTGCCTAACACCTTCCCCTTAGAATAATTTCAAGCCCTTACGCAAACTCTGGTTACTCAAATCAAACCTCCCTGGTGTCCTAATGCACCCTAATCATTAGGTGGCGACTCTTTAAATCAAACCTGATTCCCAAAAGGAATGAGTTGCCCTCCCAAATAATACAAACCCAATTTCGCGAGAAAAAGAGGGCGCGACAGCATGGCGACTCTGCTAGGGACTTTTTAGGCTTTTACCATTTTAGACCTTTATTGTGAATTTATGTTTCTTCACGCACAATTATTTGTTTATTTCTTTTAAGAATTCAATTTTCTTTTTGATTGCAAAACTGACTTGTCTCATTTTTCTTTTCTTTACTGCTTTCCGTTACTACTGTATTAAATTATGAAAACTGTTGTATTTACTGCTTTCTTAAACGTGCAAATACATGACTACATGCCTTTAACTGCTGCATAATCATTCTCAATATCATATTCCACTAGTGCCAAACAAAATCCTATAGCAACGCTTATAATGACTTGTTGCGCTCTTGTTATATCATTACCCCTTAAATTCAGAAAAGACCTATTTGTGGTAAAACTAGTCGATCAACGATGCCATCGACAGTTCCGTGCCTTTCCCCCTTGAGTTGTCCTCTCAAGGGTACCAGTCTAAAACCCCATAGAAACCTCACTCTATTTAAATTGTGCATGCATCATGGTCAAACCTAGCCGAGTTAGTTATGTTGTCCACATAATGACTCTTTAAGATAGCCTTATTCAAAGTCCACTAGGTTTCCCTGAAACCCAAATGGACATTATCACGTTTTGTGTATTTATTTGGAGAACTAAATGCTTTTATGCCAATTATTGATGTTAAATAGTCGAGTCCGGTGGGGAAAAGGGCCTAACCTTATTTTCTTGCAGATAATGAGGCATGAAATCCCCAGAATCGGCATGGTTACCAACATCCACCCAAGACTGCTAAGCTGGTGGAAAGATCTTCATTCCAGTGACCAGACTCTTGTCCAAAAATATCTAGGGAATCTACCCTCCCTCCTGTCGACGCCCCCCCTTTTTCTCCCCTTCTTTTAAAAAAGGAAGAAATTGGGTTTACGATATTATGGACAAAACAACTCTTATTCCCTTTTGAGGAATCGGGTTATGGGATTTGAAGAGTCGCCACCTAATGATTATAGTGCATTAGGACACTTTAAAAGAAGAACAGAAGATTTTGAAAGAAAACCAGAGTTCGGGTAAGGGCTTGAGATTATCTCGAGGGGAAGGTGTTAGGCATCCCTCAAGATCCACTAGTGTGGTTCCCGGCCTTGCTTAGTTGTGACTTTAAGAAGAGTAGGAGCAGACGAGCAAAGTTTACACATAAGAATTACAAGCAAGTTGACAATTTTTTGAAAGAAGAATGGCACAAGTAAAAGAGAGTTTTAGTTTGAAGAAAACATTTAAATAAAGGAAAAGTAAAGAAAGAGGGTCCTAGGTTTAACTATAATATGGATCATTTGGTGCAATACCCAGCAATCATTCTCACACGAGATATTAACGCACCGTCATCATCTCTATATTCTACCTTTCCCACCCCGTTTAGGTATTTAAGCGTGATTAGTCTCGTTTACTTATTGCATGCTAGTACCCGTCCCAACCTATCAGTCCCGGGGTATTTGGACTCCTGATCCTAAAGGGAAGAAGGGGATGGAGGCATGTATGGAGTTTTAAAAGGACAAAATCCTAAGGCGTCAATCAAAACAAATAGCAAATAAGTGGGGTACAAATCAAACACTCTAAGGCTCATACAAACCCCGTAAATTACAACAACAATTAGTTTAGCATGACTCGCAAGTACTAATTTGGTCTTTAAAATTAACGGTGGACAGATTAGTTTAACACATAGAGTTAGATAACAAGTCCGTATTAGGCAACCTGGATCCAGTTGTCAGATCTTAAGGTATTTTAAACAAGTTATTCAGAAAAAACACTGATTTCAAATAAGAGTGTAAGGCCCCGTGAAATCCCTACTCAAAAACCCGGATCCCGTGGGGCCAAGTTAGGATCATGTGTTAGAAATTAATAAATACGCTTCGCCGCGGCGCGGAAATTTTTGGATTGATTAATGTATTAAAAAGTCAAGAATAAGTTTCCAGAAAAATGCAAGAAATGCGGTCCAGAATGCGATCGCATAATCGAAATGCGGACCGCATATCTGCCGCAGAGTGAGGCAGAATGTTGGTTAAAATTGAAGTCAGTAATGCGTTCGAAATGCGGTCACATAATCGAAATGCAGACCGCATAGTCATCGTATATTTTCCTTTGACTTGTGCGAGGGTAAGTTCTGCGGTGCACTTTGCGACCGCAAAACATGAATGCGGATCGCATTCTTACCACAGACCGAGTCAGAATGTTTAGTTTTCGGGGGAGCATTCTGCGGTCCATTATGCGGACCGCACTCGGCGATTGCAAATGCGACCGCATAGTTCACTCGAGGCTCCAATTTTCTAATTTTTAACCCGACTTCCATATCGATATAACCGGTGTTCTAGCTCATTTTGAACATTCTTCTGAGCATTCCTAGAGAGAGGAAGGGGGTTCTTAGAGAGGTAAAGTCTCCCATCAATTTATTTCATAAGACTGGGCTAAATCATTGAAGAAAATCAAGTGAAGGCTCCTGAATCTTCATC
>MU750025.1:113242-123715 GCA_026770625.1 Nicotiana glauca | reverse complement strand
GGGGGAGGGGGAGGGGGAGGAAGGCCCTTCCATACAGGTAGTAAGAAGAGGAACATGCCACAATAACTGGATCATCAAAATCACCAGAGCCCGGCAAGCCTCGGGGTAGCAAGGCTGAATAAACATCATGCACTATCTTTTATCTTTACTAGTTGACTTTCCTTTTTGCATTTTAAATTTCGCAATAAGATCTTCAATGTTCAAAATAGTTATGGTTTATCAAAGCATTTTGATTTTTTCTTATAAATCAATACTCTTATTATTTTCTCTCATTACTTTACTTATACGGCATTACTATTACTTGTCTTAATCAACCAATGACTGTGACATGCAATAAAAAAATGCAACAAACGGATATATACTCAGAGGAAGATGACATACCGAAAGAAATTGTCAAGGAAGTTGAAAATTTTGAAAATAGACCAAAGTCCAACTTGGACGAGACTGAGATTGTTAACCTGGGAGATGCAGAAAATGTTAAAGAAACAAGAATCAGCGTTCACTTATCATCGTCAGAAAAGGAAGAGTACACAAAATTTCTAAGAGAATATGAGGACATATTCGCCTGGTCGTTTGATGACATGACTAGTCTGAGTACATCCATTATGGAATACAAATTGCCAACTGATCCGATATGTCCATCGGTAAAACAGAAGCTCAGAAAGTTCAAGCCAAATATGAGTCTGAAAATCAAGGAAGAAGTCACCAAGCAGGTCAAAGCCAAAGTTCTCAGGGTAGTGGAATACCCAACATGGTTAGCTAACATTGTGCCAGTGCCAAAGAAGGAAGAAAATGTTAGAGACTGTGTTAACTACCGGGATCTCAACCGGGCCAATCTGAAAGACGACTTCCCTTTACCAAACATGCACATCCTGATTGACAACTGCGCCAAGCATGAGCTGGAGTCATTTGTGGATTGTTTCGCTGGTTATCATCAGATTTGGATGGACGAGGAAGATGCTGAGAAAATGGCTTTCATTACGCCATGGGGAATGTACTGCTACAAGATGATGCCGTTTGGTTTGAATAATGCAGGGGCCACCTACATGAGCGCTATGACCACCATTTTTCATGATATGATACACAAGGAGATCGAGGTGTACGTAGATGACGTTATCATCAAGTCCAAGAAGGCCACTGACATATGGAAGATTTGAGAAAGTTCTTCAATAGATTGCGGAGATACAACTTAAAGCTGAATCCCGCAAAGTGTGCATTTGGGGTTCCTACCGGGAAATTGCTTGGGTTTATTGTGAGTCGCCGAGGAATAGAACTGGATCCATCAAAGGTCAAGGTCATTCAGGAATTGCCACCACCAAAGAACAAGAAGGACGTGATGAGTTTCTTAGGAAGACTCAACTACATCAGCCGGTTCATAGCGCAATCTACGATCATCTGTGAGCCGATCTTCAAGATGCTAAAGAAGGATGTCGCTACCAAATGGACGAATGACTGCCAGAAAGCTTTCGACAGAATCAAGGAATACCTATCAACACCACCAATTTTGGTCCCGCTCGAGCCGGGTAGACCTCTACTACTCTATATCGCAGTGCTAGATGGTACCTTCGGTTGCATCCTGAGGCAGCATGATGAAATGGGAGGAAAGAGCAGGCCATTTACTATCTTAGCAAGAATTTCACTCTATATGAGGCCCGATATTCTCTCTTGGAATGTACCTGTTGTGCTCTGACTTGGGTGGCCCAAAAGTTGAGGTACTACTTCTGTGCCCACACTACATACCTCATATCAAGGATGGATCCTCTAAAGTACATCTTTCAGAAGCCCATGCCCACTGGCAAGCTAGTCAAGTGGCAAATCCTGTTGAGCGAATTTGACATTGTCTACGTAACTCAAAAAGCAATCAAAGGACAGGCACTAGCAGATCATCTTGCCGAAAATCCCGTGGATGGAGAATACGAACCCCTAAAGACGTATTTTCCTGATGAAGAGGTATCGTTCATAGGAGAAGATATTGCAGAAGCCTATGATGGGTGGAGAATATTTTTCGACGGAGCAGCAAATTTCAAAGGAGTTGGCATAGGAGCGGTCCTAGTATCAAAAACCGGTCAGCACTATCCAGTGTCAGCTAAGCTCAAATTCCCCTACAACAAGCAAATATGGCCGAATATGAAGCCTGCATCCTAGGGCTCAACATGGCCATTGACATGAACATTCAGGAGTTGTTAGTCATTGGAGATTTAGACTTACTCATACATCAGGTCCGAGAGGAATGGGCAACCAAGAACTCTAAGATACTCTCGTATCTGCATCACGTGCAAGAATTGAGGAAAAGGTTCACAAAGACAGAATTTCGACATATTCCCAGAATCCAGAATGAATTAGCTGATGCATTGGTTACCTTGTCATCCATGATACAACATCCAAACAAAAACTTCATTGATCCCATTCCAGTAAAGATCTATGATCAGCCAGCTTACTGTGCCCATGTTGAGGGAGAAGCAGATGGAAAACCTTGGTTTCAGGATATCAAGGAATATTTGACAAAAAGAGAATACTCAGAACTTGAAAATCCTATTCAGAAACGCACACTTCGGAGGCTGTCCAACAATTTCTATCACAGTGGAGGAATCTTGTATAGGAGGACTCCTGATTTGGGACTTCTCAGGTGTGTCAATGCAAAATAAGCATCTAAGTTGCTAGAAGAAATCCATACTAGGACCTATGGTCCACATATGAACGACTTTGTTTTAGCCAAGAAGATACTCCGGGCTGGTTACTTTTGGATGACTATGGATATGGACTGCATCCAATATATCCGAAGATGCCACCGCTGTCAGATACATGCAGACATGATAAAGGTGCCTCCCAATGAGCTTAATGCAACAAGTTCACCATGGCCTTTCGCCACCTGGGGAATAGATGTCATCGGACCAATCGAGCATGCCGCCTCCAACAGGCACAGATTCATCCTAGTGGCAATTGACTATTTCACCAAATGGGTCGAAGCAACATCTTACAGAGCAATAACTAAGAAGGTCGTGGTAGACTTTGTCCAAGACCGTATCATTTGTCAGTTCGGGATTCCAGAATCAATCATCACTGATAATGGCTCCAACCTCAACAGTGACTTGATGAAAGCTCTGTGTGAAACTTTCAAGACCAGACACAAGAATTCTACAGCCTATATGCCTCAAATGATCAGAACTGTAGAAGCCGCCAACAAGAACATTAAGAAGATACTGAGGAAAATGGTAGAGAAGCATAAGCAATGGCATGAGAAGCTATCACATACTTTATTTGGGTATCGCACCACGGTCCGCACATCAACTGGGGCAACCCCCTATATGTTGGTTCATAGTACAGAAGCCGTCATTCCAGCCGAAGTAGAAAGTCCTTCCGTAAGAATCATACAGGAAGCTGAGCTCGATGATGCAGAATGGGTGAAGAGGCGTTACAAGCAGTTAGCTCTCATATATGGAAAAAGAATGAATGTAGTTTGCCACGGTCAGATTATCAGAACAGGATGTCCATAGCCTTCAACAAAAGAGTCAAGTCGAGACAGTTCACACCAGGGCAGCTGGTATTAAAGAAAATCTTCTCACATCAAGATGAAGCCAAGGGTAAATTCTCTCCCAACTGGCAAGGTCCATACATGGTTCACCAGGTTCTGACAGAAGGAGCCCTTATACTTGCAGAAATGGACGGAGAAGTTTGGCCAAAACCAATCAATTCAGGTGCAGTGAAGCGCTACTATGTGTAATCTTATGCTTTCTTACATGATGGAAATTGAACTACGTCTGACTTGATTCTCATTTAAGAGGGGATAATTAGGCAGCCCTATGGGTTTGGTCACAATTCATACAAATTTCATCCCCCCTCCCTCGCAATTGGAAACTAGGGCAGAATTTTGAGGAGGGCCCTCAAATTCTGAAGTAATTTCAGCCGATCATTGCGAGCAGTTGCCAGAAGCATCAACCCATTAAACTGCGGCAGAATATTGAGGAGAACCCTCAAAATTTCGTAGCAAGAGAGATCGCAATGTCTTGAGCCGCATCACAGTCGTCGGTTCATCTAAAAGTTGTTTCTTAAATATATACTTATGTCATATTTTTCTTTTTACAAATTCATGCCTGCTTATTATCAAAATCTCCCTATTCAGCAATGTTACCCCCTCCCCCCAATGATACCTCAATATCACCAGATCTAAGTTGAACGGGTTGAACAAGGCCAACAGGGATACTAAGTAACCTCCCCTATGCAAAACTCACAATTTTTCTTTGGATGCAGAAACTTGGATTGCGAAAGCATCTGACATATTATACACTCATGAGACGAACGATGTTCAGGAATACGACTCTCAGAATTGTTACATTTACTCGCATTTTCTATTCACGCGCACGGCCAACATTCCCTGTATCGCAATGTCCCCAGCAATCACAATATCATAACCTGCTATCACCTAAGAAACCCTATTTACCATTTTATTCTATTTTTTCATTGCATAAGTCCACCATTCTGCCTTCCGAGACTAAACATTGTCTCCATCTGCATATCCTGCATTACATAAGGCTACCATTCTGCCTTCCGAGACTAAACACTGTCTCCATCTGCATATCCTGCATTACATAAGGCTACCATTCTGCCTTCCGAGATTAAAAACTGTCTCTATCTGCATATTCTGCATTGCATAAGGCTACCATTTTGCCTTTCGAGACCAAACACTGTCTCCATCTGCATATCCTACAATGCATAAGGCTACCTATCTGCTTTCCGAGACTAAACATTGTCTCTATCAGCATTACATGGCTGAAAGATTGCCACTCTATTTTTTGCATGGCTGAAAGATCGCCACTTTATCTTTTGCATGGCTGAAAGATCGCTACCTTATTTACGCTTGCATGGCTGAAAGATTGCCACTTTATTCTTTGCATGGCTGAAAGATCGCCACCTTATTTACGCTTACATGGCTGAAAGATCGCCACCTTTTGCATTTCATGGGCTAAAAGATTGCCACCTATTACATTTCATGGGCTGAAAGATCGCCAAATTATCTGAGGGCGTCATTGTTCAGAGGCACCATTTACATAGCCCGAGAACACCACGTCATGGCCTGAAGATCCTTTTAATCTCTTACATATCATTATTCAAAGGCATTATTCTCATAGCCCGAGAGCATTATTTCATGGCCTGTGAATCCTTTATTAAACGCTTCATGGCCCAGGACATCATGGTCTGAGGACGTCATCCTAACCATCCAAAGACAGCATTCATGGTCCGACGGGGACTTGCGTCACATTTAAATTTACGCACAATAGATGCTTGTATTGCTTATTTGCAGGTAAACAGGCGAGCAATGGCTATCTCAGCAGGAGCAATGCCGCTCCAGTTCCCGCAACCCTATTAGACCTTAACCATTTATCCCAACCTAAATATTGTGTCCATTCTTGAAATGTCTCCATCGGCATACTCTACCAACGAATCCCGAACTACATATGGCCTGATTCCAGTAAGACCAGGGATATGTAGGCAACTCAGAAACCAGAGCATGGCCAAACTTCTTCAAATCATTTCGTTCGGTCAGAATTGGTCATCATATCTTTACCCGATAACTCTTTCATCCTTCTCGGGTAAAGAGGGGCAGCTATTGATACCCAATTTTTTCTTGTATATTTTTTATATGCAAAATATCTTTAAAAATAGCATATATATATATATATGTCCAAGCACTTTACTATTTTTTCCATAATTTTAAAGGTTTTTAAACTGATTTATTTCCCTTTTTTCATCCATAAAAATCCAATAATTATTTTTAAAATTATTATTTTGGTAATTTATTTATTATAATTTTATATTTATGTTAAGATATAGCAAAGGTAATTTTTTGCATATTTTTACAAAATTTACTTAGTATTTTTTTTAAAGCTAAATTGCATATAATGTCAATGTTAGCCCTTTTTAAGGTTCAATTATGTTTTATATTCATAAAATTGAGTCTTGTATTTTTAAATTGTTAATTATATATTATAAATCATTTTAGTGCTTTTAATTAGTTTTCAAAAATTTATTTACTATTTTTATAAATTAAATGGGAAAAAGGGGTTATTTAACTTATAGCCAGATTTTGGCTTCCTAAATTAGCCTAATTAAAATCCAATACCCCAACAACCCAAGACCCAGGCCCAACCCTAAGTCTACCCGACCCAACCCGAATAAAATCTTGACCGTTAATCAATTTTGATCAACGGTCTATATCCGCCCTTACCTTTTTGAACCAAATGACCCCCCCAAACCCCTCTCATTCCTCACTCAGCCGACCCTCTCCTCTATCTCTCTATCTCTGGTCCTCTCTAGAACTTTCCCCCTCCCCTTCAGCTCTGATGAGTCTCACTCACTTTCTCCGACCACCTCCTGACCTGAATCTATGGTGGTTTCACCACCCATCGGCCCTCTAAGGTTCCTATACACTTGTTTGTTAAGGTTTCATGGTTTGAATATGATGAAGCTTCATCCAGACTTGTCGATTCAAGTTTTATGGCCATCTCTAGCTTTTCTCCGGCAAGCCATGTCTGTTTCGAGCCTGGCTTCGGCCTCTCCTTCTTAGGTCAACGGCGATGCAAGTCTTTCTCACCGTTTGGGTTTCTATGAAACCCTAACTTCTATGGTCCTTTTGATTTCTTTAGATCTGTTCTAGATCCAGGTTTTCCCTAAACTTTTATAACGATTTCTGGATATTTGTTTAAAAAACCATGCTTTCAAAACCTTCGTTTTTTTTCGATCTAGGGTTTTTGAGTTATGTTTCTCTGATTTTCTTTTTCTCTTGTGTGCTTCTCAGATTTTCCTTTTCTCTTGTGTGTTTCTTCTACCATGTTTCTCCCACTGTGTTCTTGATAAGTTCTTCTACCATGTTTGTATCAGTTGCTTATATTGTGTTATTTGTGTATTTCGTCTACTTTGTTTTCTCCTACCGTGTTCTTATTAAGTTGTTCACCATGTTCTTATTTGTTTCTTCTACTAGTTCTTCTATTGGTTTTGCATATTGTTCTTTTACTATGCTTATCATGAATTCCTAATACTAAGAGAGCATGCTAAAGGTCTCAGTTCCTTTCTCAGACCTCTGAACCTGTTTCAATTAGTATTTTTTCCATTAATCACTTGCCCTTTTATCTCTGCACTCGATTAATGGCAAGAACCCTAAATCTGGGGGTTCATTCGAGTTTTGAGACCATTGGCTATGTGACTTTCTTGTGCTTCATCTCTAAAGTTGCTTGATTTCAAAAACCCTAATCTTTTGGACCTATTTGAGTTCCTAGAGTTGTTTCATCTACTGTTTCATTAAGTTTCAAAATCATTGCTTCGATTTTGTTTCTTCATATGATTTTGACTTTTGCTAAACTCTATAAGACCTTTACTTGACCCCTTTTCGCATTCTATCGCTAAATTACCATATTCATATAGTCTACTACTTACTTATTTTGCAATTGCATGACACTTTCACTTTGTCCTAAATTCAGCCTCGCATGCCTGATACTTGTGTACTCTTTATATGTGCCGAACTTCCCTTCTAAATGGCTTTCAATTGTGATTGGTTCCATACTTCCTTTGTATAAGTTTGATTGATTTTCTTTCCATGTTTGCTGTTGTTACTCGATTTGAGTCAAAAGTTTTCCTTAGTTTTTCTGACTTGGTTCACTCGTGGACCAATGGTTACAAAATCTCTAACCCCCTTGATTTACTGTATACTGATGGATCCTTACCATATTTGTTTTAATAGTGTATTTCAAAATTCTTCCCTTAATTAAAACCCTTATGTATTTACCCCTAATTTCCTACTTTGCACTAGATGTTTATTTGATTTCTTTCCTTAAATAAGTTTTACCATTTGAGTCTGAATTCCTTAATTAAAGGAAGTCTTGTATTGATTGATTTTTTAATTGATATTCAGTTTCTTAATTGTTTTCTTACTTTGTTTCTGCCTATTTTTCACACTATATATACACGACCTTTCACACATACAGGGAATCACACAGAGTCTTTATGAACTTACACTTATACTCAAAAAAGTATTCTCTTTTATTTGCTTACACTGTGGCCTGTTACCAGACCTGTTGCTTGCTTTCTCTCTATTTGTTTCTTTGAAACTGGTATGTCCCGATTTAAGTTTCAGCACCACAACAATGTGTGTATTTACTTCTTTTGTATCCCTGTCTACTGCTTATGTATAGTTCAACACGCATTATAGCTTATTGATGTCTTTCTGCCTGTTCTATTATGAATCACAAACCCCTGCCCCCTATTTTTTTAAGCTATGGTTCGAGGCATGGAAATATGCAAGTTATTGTCCATGAATTGAACTTGATTCCCTGGGGATCCTAGCCTCTAACAATATGTGTTCTGGCAGACATATAGGTATGACAGCATTCCCCATTGTTGGGCATGCCTAAAGTCTGCCTCTGCTTAAGCGACATGCTCTTTACAATCCCCTATTACCCTGAATCCCCTTGTGTGTGCTTATCTATAGTTGATTCCCTCTTCTTTTTCCCTTTTAGCACTCTATTCTGCACTTGCACACTTTCTTAGACTTTACGTTCTGACCCTCTTGTGATCCTTACCATGGGACCCTTTGAGCTCCCTCTGAACTTGGATACTTGAGGGCTGGCCCTTCCACACCGCACTTGTCCCAATCTGATAATACATTTGGGTGTGAGCATTGCTCGGAGTCCCTTTGAGGCTCTTAGGGAACTTTGACACACTCAAATGGGAGAAAGGCTTTGGATCATGATCTCATGGAGTTGGTTTACCTCATATTTCAGACATAAAGTCTAAATCGGGCTCTCCTTGGTAACTATGTATGGCAAAAGGGTAGAAATCATGCCTATAGGTTCTTAAAATAATTTCTGCATTTAGATATCATGTTCATAGGTTTCATACAATTTCTGCATATAAAAATCATGCCTATAGGTTCTTAAAATAATTTCTGCATTTAGATATCATGTTCATAGGTTTCAAACAATTTCAGCATATAGAAATCATGCCTATAGGTTCTTAAAATAATTTCTGCATTTAGATATCATGTTCATAGGTTTCAAACTATTTCTGCATATAGAAATCATGCCTATAGGTTCTTTAAATAAATTCTGCACTTAGATATCATGTTTATAGGTTCTTAAAACAATCTCTACACTTAGATATCATGTTCGTAGGTTTTTCAAACAATTCAGCACCTAGATATCATGTGCATAACTTTTAAAATAAGTCTTCTGCATTCTACACCACGTTTAAAATCAACTATGCTTAGAAAGCATGCCTATAGGAACTCCTAATCGAATCTGAGCTGCCTCATTCACATATGGATATAAAACCAGTAATAAGGGTACTGTCAGTTGCAGAGCTAATAATCAGTTCATTTAAATCTGGCCTCTCCTTTAATAATCTGATTCCCACACTTAGCAATTTTAACGAGTATGCATTCAAACAGTTTATTTCAAGCTTTACTATTTCTGAATTCGGTAGATATCGTGCCAATAGGACCTCGTCTCAATAGTTAGGCAAGCCTTAGGGTAAAACTAAATCTGAATATGTTCTAATAACTACAACCAGTAGGCAGGCCTGATTTGGGCTTCTTATCTGAATTATGTAATAAATTAGTCTACCTCAATCTTTAAGTCCTCGCATGTTTNGGGGGGGGGGTGGGTATATCTGAGCCTTTGCGTGTTATGTGCTTTCCCCCAACTTGCTATACATGTTTTGTATGTTGCCTTAGAATTTTTGCCTTTAAAACGACAAATAAGCCTAACATCCTTACCACTCTTAGGATTAGTAATTCTAAATGCCCCAGGACTGATAGGATTGGGATGGGTAGTAGCATGCAATAGGTAGGCGAGACCATTCTGCGCTTTAACACCTTAATATGGTGGAAAAGGTAGATATAGATATGATGACCACGTGATAATGTCACGCGTAGCCCTCATTGAGGAGCGATTACTGGGCATTGTGTGGGGTGATCCATATTACTAATAAACCTAGGGCCCCCCTCCCTTTGTTATTTATATCCTTCTTTTCAGCATTTTTACTCTTTATTTTTTTTTAAAATCAGCTTCTCTAATTGTTCTTTCAAACCTTGCTTACTTTCAAACCTTTATGTGATAAAATCCCCTCTTATTTGAGCCCTATTTGCTTATATGCTAATTGTACCCAAATTCACAATAATAGTCTGGCTGGGAACCACAATAGTGGATTCTGAGGGGTGCCTAACACCTTCCCCTTAGAATAATTTCAAGCCCTTACCCAAACTCTGGTAACTCAAATCAAACCTCCCCGGTGTCCTAATGTACCCTAATCATTAGGTGGCGACTTTTTAAATCAAACCCGATTCCCAAAAGGAATGAGTTGCCCTCCCAAATGTCACAAACTCGATTTCTCGAGAAAAAGGGGGCACGACAGTGATGCTGTTAAAATTGATTAAAGTTATTTATATCATACAGTGGTGAAACTTGGATATTCACTTTAGATCCA